>BGPR01000547.1:77850-96039 GCA_013235015.1 Araneus ventricosus
GATTTTCTTCTTTTTTTGAAATGTTATTGGCTATAAAATGGATTATGTGTTATTAATGCACATATTCATAAAGAATAGAATGCATTCATGGGAGCAAGATGTCTTTTCTTACTAAATCGATTATTCTCTATAATTTATATTAGAACGCTTGGTCGTATCTAGTTTAGTTCTCTAAATCCAGAATTTACCACTACGGGCGCTGAAATTTACCTCATCATGTTTCATACAGGAATTTTGCTGCATCCACACAATATATTCATGGCTGCAGCTGATTCTTTATCAGTTATGCGATGAAAGGACTTTACCCAATATTTAGCATGCATTCAATATAATAATAATACAATACACCCATAGAAAGCACCCTACGCAACGTTTATTCAACTCTATTGTAATACTCATTTGCATCTCTTTAGTAAAGATATTTTAAGCTCAAATTTAATATAGTAATCTGATCTCTTATACCTTCGAGTAACCAGTTTTAGATTTGCATTATAGAATGACTTGCGTTAAACGTCTGCCATTCGAATGCGGAACAGACTTCCGCAAAACGAATGTAATTCGAATAATTCTTAGAATGAAAATTATACGGACATTGTACATTAACTCACCATTTAATTAAAACGTGCGTGGGCATTCAATAACCGTGTTTGAAACTTTCGAATTCTATATAAGTGTAAGGTGACAAACTGCCTACATTTGAATTGTCCAATCTTTTAAAGATATTTTTCAGGTAAATTTACATATATTTAAAGCTAAGCAGTTTCCTTTACCTTTTTTGTCAGGTTTACCGTTTGTAAAAGCAGGGCCAGATTTCCCATAAAGCCAACCTATGGCCTAGGTCGCAACAATCGGAGGGCTCAAATATAAAAGAAATTATAATTACACATATTTACAAATTATTTTGTAAAAACAATGTAAAATATAGTTTTTAAAGCACATCCATACACATTAAATGAACTGGTTTCACATTTGTATTGCCTATCTATCTCTATACTTGCGGTAAATGCACCGGGGGGAGGGGGCGCAGAATCAAGAGTTTTGTCCTAGGGTGTATAAATCCAGCCCTCCTTAAAAGTATTTATTTCCTTTAAAATATTTTACGTTAACCCATTATCTGCCCTTTGTCCCTTTTTAGGGACGTTTGTTTTCTAATTATTTTTACCTAAACAATGCGATTTTTAGCTTTGATTGTTGCATTTAAATGTTAAGCTGACTGCTATAAAAGATACAAAACCAATAAAAAATCATTTTCTAATAAATATAATTAATTCTAATGAAAAGTTAATTGATGAGTTTAATTAAAAAAATTTCAGAGATATCGATTTCTTTCATATTTCTTTCATGTTATCATATTAATGCATTTTTTTGAAAAAGTTGAATGATATTTTGGCAAGTAATGGGTTAATTATGTAAATTTTGGAATTCGTGAAAGAAGTAAGTTATTCCAATGATAATCGTGAAAAGTTATGTTATTGTTAAATTTTAATATAACACGGTGCTGAAAATACGTACAATCGCTTATCATTTCGTACTTTTCTTTTCATTTTTTTATTTAACGATTACTTATATCTGCATAACAACTTATTTTTTTAGTGTAATTTATATAACCCCAAAAACAAAGCAGACTGATTATATAAAAGAGAAACTTTTCATTAAATGATAACATATCCGGTTCATAAATGTTTGCAGAGCAGAAAAAGAAAGTTCTCTTTCTTTCAGAATCATTCTTTAAGAAATGGGACATAATAACATAAATCTTATAACGTAATTACATATGCAATAACACAAATTTTCTATAAATAAATCATATATGCTTTGTACGGAGCTATAACTCACTGAAATGAAGTGGTCGATATACTAAATGATTATGTTGCCGGTTCAACGCACCTCGGGCGTACGTCTCTGCTGCAGGATTTAATATCCTTCGATAGGAATTCCCCCTCCTTCAATTGATAGCCCCTGGCTATGTGCAGAAAGAACTTGATGAAAGGTAGCTCGGACTCGAGACTATCGCCCAATAATCTCTTCGTAATATTGGGATAAAATTATGTTGGAATCCAGTCACTTCTGTGGCGGTTACTGGATTTTAGGATTGGGCAGACGGTATTTCAGCAATGAACTTATGAGAATGCGAAGAGGTTTGTAATGCCCTAAAAGTTTTAAGTTCGTCGAAATGAAATTCTTCTCCAATTTGTTTGGTGAGAGTTCGGAATAAAAGGGTACAATGCGTATGGATAGATTTATGGCTAAAAATAGCAACTGAACAGTTTTTAAAAATTATTTTAAGACTTTATAAAGTATTTAAAAAAAAGTCGAAAATGGAGCTTTCTATAGTTATTTTATCTATAGCACTTAAATAAAGAATGTTTTGATAGTTCAAAGAGAGGAGTGTGTTAAAAATTTAAAGCTGATAAATTTTAAAAAAGCAAGTCTTCTGAAAACTAAGCTTAAATGAAGAAAATTTGGTATTGTAATTAATCATATTCCAATCACACATTGGAATTAATATCTTTGTTTCATACGAAAGCACATGACGAACTCTTCATTAATACTTCTCTAGTCAACTGCTATGATTTTCATATATGTTTCTTTTATCAGTTGAAAATTTCTGAGAATTGTTTCAATTTCTCAGCCATTGATTGCCTGTTTCAATGCTTTCATGCTAATAGTGGAAGGCAGCTTTCATTGAGATAATCCGCTACTTAAGTTAACACTGAGTAAAGAGAATGGCGACCGACTTCAATACATTTTGCTGTTACACTTTATATTTAGTAACAAAATCAGGGCCGGTGAAGTGTTTTCATAAGACTGAGATCTTTTTCAAGAAAATTCTTCGGCTGGTGGATTATTGGCAGGATTACTGCATATTAAAAATTTTTGGCAATGTAAAATGAAATATTAAATAGTTGTAATACGCACTGGATATATAATGATCAAACTTAAACGTTAAGACGTAAAAAAAATTTTTCAAATTACACGAGCTGTCGCGCGTCGTAATTTTTACGACAAAAGCATAAAACAATATAAAATCACATTGAAACTCGGACAAACCCATTTAATCCTGAAGAGAAGAGTCGCATGAAGGAATAGCAATAACTTTCAGACAGTTTTGACTCCGAATGTGAGAACAGGGCACGAAAAATCCCGTTTGTCGTAAAATTTGCATAGGCGCACCCTCTGGAAGGTTACGCAAAAAGGCAAAAGACAGAGGAAAATTATGAATTTTTTTATCACAATCTAAATAATATTTAATTATAGGATCGAACCATTTTTAACTTATAAAGCAACATATTTTTTTAAAATTATAAAACTACATATTTTTTTAAATTTATAAAACAATATAATATAAAATTTGCGAAGAGTAATTAATCAGGAATGTTATTAGAATAATGTTCTAAAATTTAAGCGAAACTTGATTTTAATTTGAATAAATTCAAGTGCATGACCCTTGCAAATTGAATGAAAGCGCAAAATTTGATTACTCCGAAAATGCCGCGAAAGAAATCTCGAAATGTCGGGGCCCCTAGGCAATTGCCTACTTTACCTATTTGATAATCCGGTCCTGAAAACAATAAGGATTTCAAAAACGTTAAAGACGTCTTAATTCTCGGTGCTTTTGTAACTCGATTTTCACACGTTCAATGCAAATTTTCAGAGAAATAATCAACAGAATACGCGTACTTCTAAATAGATTTCAAGCGAAAATGGTCATCAAAATGTGCCTAATTGCATATCATTTATCTACATATTAACGCAAGGCAATGGTGATGGTGCTGTGGATTAACGGAATGTTTGAACTCAGGGTTCTTAACCTCCGCACCTTGCTATTGTTGGGGGAAAAGTGGCATCACAAATTCAATTACCCAGCAAAATTGGAAGCCCCTTGTTAAAATTATAAAATCACTAGCTGAAAACCCGGCGTTGCAAGGGATCCATATTCTTTCATATACCGGCCTCCTTTTTTTCATACAAATATTGTCAATAACTTTCTCCAACAAACGTAAATCTTCTTTGAATTCTTTCTTGTTGAATTAAAACTTTCAAATATAGCCTTTTTATCACCTTATAACAGTATAGTTTGAATGAAAATAAGAGAAAATTCGAAAAAGAAAATTTATTTTGAGCAATATATAGTTCAATAACTAATGCAGCTTTACAATGGACAAATATATTTATACTGTATAACTTGGTTACTGCGAAACTTCTAAATAAAATGTTTTATAAATCAGAAAATCATATACTTCTCATCATCATCAGACATCTATACTTCACTTACTCCTCGGTCACTACGCTGCTTCAAACTGATTGGGATCATTTAAAAGTTTGTGAAATTTCAACGAAACATCGCGTAGTAACTAAACTAACGTCACTGGATGTTTGAGTGCATGTTGAAAGCTACAAATGAAAACGGAAGAAAGAAGTCTACCTTGATAAGAAAAAGCAATATTTTCTTAACTTTAACAACAGTAAAAACACGTGAATAAAAGATTTGACAAAATTGTAAATTTGATTTTATAACAATAGAAAACATTGTTATAAACTGCGTTTAAAATGAATTTTTAAACGTTAATTACAGTTAGAGAAAAAATTGTGCAACAATTAAATTGGTATTATTAAAAAGATAATTTTTTGCTCTTTAAGGTGATGTAAAAATAATTTTCATATAATAAGTATTTCAAAAGTTATTGATGAAAAATGTCTAAAAATAGCTTAATTTTCGTTATTTAATTAAATAAATAAAAATCTAATTCGATATTTTAAACTTCTTACGGCGTTAGCTCCCTCTTGTGCTAATCCATCACTGTACCAAATTTGGTCGTCGTAAGTCTAACAGTATGGAATTGCATAAAGAATCAAAAAACGAACACACACACATACTTTCCTCTTTTATATATATATAGATATTGTTTACTGTTATTTTTTTATATCTTTGTGTATTTTTTTTTTTTTTTTTGCTTTTTAATAAAGTTTCACGCATACCCAGCAAACCAACAGGGAGCCGCTTAGGCTCCGAGTTCTGTGCTGTGGTGTTATGTTGCATAATATGTAATGAAAAAAGAAGAAAAAGAGAAAGAAAGGAAGAAGGGAGAGTGAGATATTTTATAATTAATTGAATTATATAAGGGTGATACATCGCTAGTCGGTTTCTGTCATGAGTTTCGTCAGTGTGGTGGCGCAGTACGGCTTGGGAGGGTTAGCCGTTGAAGGAAATTGGAACCTCTAGTCAGAAACATTGTAGAGTGATAATGCTGTATGCTTCGTTTGCTTGTATTATCTTCGTCTATCTCAATTGCATCAGCCATTGCTTTCCATGCGTAACGCACCACGCAATTTAAGGAAAGAATGTCATCCTAAGAACATTATCATGTTAATAGAAGCGGAGGGGAAATTTCTGCTTTAGAATTAATACCCAAAGAAAGCAATTTTTTTCATCATAAATTTAACATTGGCAAAAGTACGTGACTGAAAGATTTGATGAAACAATAAGATTGTGATTGAATTTCATTTCTAATATAATAGCCCAGATTTGTCTCTCACCGATCCGGTAACGCTGTCACGTGGTTTGGCTACGTGCCAAACAGACTCAGACTAGCTGTCTACGCCTATAAATCCTATAAATAAACACTCCCCTTTGCTCTCCGTCATTCACGAAAGCGCAACTCTGATTTGTGTTATGGCATCAAAGAACTGGGACAGTTTTTAAAATTATTATTCATGCTGGATTGGAATAAATTTCAATAAAATGACTTCATCCCTTTCATTTCTTTTTGCCTCAGTAAAGTTATTTATGGAAACGAAAGTTCGTGGCAATTGATTCATGGCGTTACAAACTGAGTCGCGTTAACAATTTTATTTCTTTTTTATTATTTTCTTTCAGTTTATATTTATTTTGTATTGGGTACTGTATTTTTTTCTGTTAATGGATTATGCCCTATTTTTACTCGAACGGAACGAAAGTAATTGTTAAAAGTAAGGTTATTATTAAATGAAGATTAGTATCAATTGATTCATCAGTTCTGTTTTTCATGTTTTTTTAAAAATTTCTTAAGCACTCTGCAAAGGTAAACGAGATTTTCTACTATAACTTTCGTTAGTAAATCTGTGAAAAAGCCCGCCTTCGACGGACACAAATCTTCTAATTATAAAAATAAAAGGCATTGTTACATATTTTGTTTAAAATAAATTTTGAAAAAATATTAAAATTAGTACGGAAATGAAACTAATGTCACTAAAAAGCTGATTTTTTTTAATTCTAAGAAGGTGTAAATATAGTTTTTTTGCGCTCCGGAGTTATTGAGGGAAAACGTTAAAATTTCCATTCATTTTTAATTAATTAAAAATTTGAAGAGCCCATTCCTTGTGAGCACCTACTAGCCAAGAAGTAGCTACAAGCAAAATTTGGTAGCTCTAGGTTCAGCGGTGTACCCTGCAAGGTGTTCCATTCTTTGCATTATAACTTTTATTTCACACAATTTATAGAAAATATTTTTGCCTCGAAACATTATCATATCAAGATATCGAACTTTCGTAGGACATCGCAAGATACGTAATAACTTATCGTAAGATACCCAAGATTAAGCTTCCGGATTTTCAGGAGCAATCCTTAAATCATGACGTGTTGTAACTTCTGATATCTGCAGTTCATTTGGTTTGCCACTTCATTTATCAGTCGGTGTTTGCTGCTCAAAGTCATTTAATAAAAAAATTAGAATCTTCGTTGAATCTCTGTTCTGTTTCTTCATTGCAAAATTATCTCAAATGCAGAAGAAGCGTTGCTCTTCAAATGATACTGTACTATACAGGGTGGCCAAAATGAAAGGGTAATTCATGCATATGATAATAATCCAAAATCACATAGGGAAATAGGTACGCAAACGTCATTTGGAGGCGGAAGACGGCATTTAAAATAATACTTAATAAAACACGACGAAGAAGATTTCTTCTACAATATTTTATTTATGAACAATACTACTACAGTAGATGCTGTAGTAGTATTGTTCATCCGTTTTTAACAGGCTCAAACATGCAAGCTTTACATGGGCGTTGCATGGAATGTCGCATCTTCTCAAAAATACCTGGCATATTCCGAACGCATATTTACAAACCCTACCCTGATAGAACTGAGGCAGGAAATCGGACAATATGATTGGCTCGCTTCGCCGAGAGCCGATGACGTCGTTCCTTGCTCTCGTACGGAAATTATAACAAAGCAAGTTAGATTAGTTGATTTTGAAACATCAAATGAACTATTTTCACTGGAATGACGTCAAAAAACCCAACAACATTTGTCTAACCTGTTAGTTAATACCCTTCAAACAAAGCTGTTATCATTAGACTTTTCATTAGTATAATTTCTTACAGTGTGGGATGTTTTATTTTTTATGATATTTTAAAAAATAATATCATTTTTAAAAATATTACAACCCACGGAAGAATGTTTTCTGTGTTCAACTGTGGGAAAACGGAGAAAACTAGGACGACTCTTGTTTTGTTTTGATTGCCGTACGCTACGCGCGAGAGCTGAAAACGACGTCACTGCCCATCGTAGCCAATGATATTGGCTGATTTCCTGCCTCAGTTCTATCAGGGTAGGGTTTGTAAATATGCATTCCGAACACATCTTGCAGCCTCAACGATTCTTCATACTAAATCTTGCTACTACGAACCAGGTGTTTCGTACACGACGTCTTTAAATATATCCCTCAAGAAAAAGTCTATGGAGGATAAATCTGGTGATCAAGGTGACCATGCGATTAGTCCACAATGACCAAACCATCACCCGGGAAATGTGGTCAGCAGATGTGTTCGATGTTCAAAGAAATGTGCGAGATCTCCACCATGCTGAAATCGAGTATGGTGACGCACAGACGCAGGAATAGCATTCGGCATTTCTGGCAGTGTGCGATTGCTTTACATATGTGTGATAGAACAATTTCCTCTATGAATTTCCTATGTGATTTTGAATTTTTATCGTATGTCTGATTGTCCTTTCTTTTTGGCCACCATGTACCTATTGTTAAATATTTTGATGAACTCGATAATACCAACTTGAAAATTTAATTTATCATCTGAAAAATGTTAAAATTTAAACCACTTTTTAATCCCTTAATTTAAACTATCATTGAATTATTATTTTAATTTTCCTTCAAGGTAATTAATTAAAACCTTCCTTTCTCATTTTGCATCTATGCACCGAAAATAGAAAATAAGACAACAAACAAAAGATTGTCATAAAAAAATTAAACCCCCCTAAATTCCCACAAAATTTTAACTAACCACTAATTTTTAACTTTCTCTAAGAACCCTAAAAATAGTGCATTTATTCAATAATAAAACAATATTTTTGCAGAAAAAATATTTTGATCGATGGAAGTTTGTGGTTAAAAAAAACAGAAACAATTTATTGAATAATGTTTTAATAAAACGACCCTTTACAAACTCAAGGCAAGAGTTTATTGCTTTTAAAAAGAAACTATTTTGTACGAAAGGCCTTAACCATACTATAAATGGCACGTAAACATGAAACATCTGTTCCTTTTCTAATTTTTTAATGTTTCTTCTCTCACTAGCAGCGAAGATTTCGTGTTCGATAAAATTACCCTAGAAGCTGGGCTCCGCTTGAACGTGGAAGTGTAGCTGTGTACCCAGTTCCGAGTATCGAACGTCGACAAAGGAGTGTCATGGTCAAGTTCAACGTACTGGTCAGTTCTTAATGAAACATTGCACGCACGTGAACTCGGTAATTTTAATTCTTTATGTATAAATTAAAGGTTATCACAAAATTTGCATCATTTGTCATTTTCATCACGTTTACTGGCCGAAAAGGAAAGCTCTGCCAAGCAATTATGCTCAAGAATTTCTTGTGTTTTATTTTTGAGGACATAACCTTTCCCGAAGAAAGCGCTGTTGTTAGTTACATAGAAAATAGGAGCATTTTCTTACCAGATATCATTGTTATCTAAGTTTAAAATTGTCAACCTTCATTATACCTTACGCATGATAATTCTGAACCGACCAGCTTTAGGCATCTGTACATTCCACAGAAATCTGTATATATAAAAGAGAAAGTCACTCACTGATTCATCAACGAATCTCCCTAACCACTGGGAGTAGGAACTTGAAATTTGGCAGGTGGTTGCTTCTTGGGTAGTAGGTGCTCATTTAGAAAGGATTTTTCGAAATTTCGATTAGAATTTTAATTAATTAAAAATTACCTTAAATGTTAACGGTTTTCCGCAATAACTTCGGGGCATATTATCGCACAAAAACCATTTTAACATCATCTTAAGGTTCAAAAAATTAGCTTTTCAACGGTATCAATGTCATTTCCATGCAACATTCTCTTAATTTTAATTAGTTTTTGAAAATGTTTTCAAACACAATTTCTAATAATATCTTTATTAATACCGTCCGCATCTTTTTTTTGGAGTATGCGCGGTTTTTTTTTACATTAAAACTATAAAGACTAGAAAATATTTTATCTCGACCAACAAGGTACCAATAATGTGTTACTATGCGGGAGAAGTCGCGGGTAACAGCTTGTAAAGCATAAACTGGTTCAAAAAACAAAAATAATTTCTTTAACCCACCAACAATGAGCTATTTTTAATAGCTATTCAGATATTATGCTAGTGGATAAGCCCAACCACTACTGAAATGAAGCGAATTGCTTTTTATATGTGACGCTAAAATGATAAAACAGAATTAATTAATTAAATAAAAAAAGAAATATATGATTTTTCCTGATATGATTGTTTGTGGTTGAATATGAAACAGATATTCTGTTCTGATATTCGATATGGAGAGAAGCATGTATGAATAAACTATTTGAACTTTCTTTCTCAAAATACTTTCAAAACTCTTCTTGCAACTTTGAAGCATTATTCAAACCATGCTTACAACTGAAGACAAGGGAATATGTGGTATATTATGACACGAAGTTAATAAATTCTAAATATGATACTGATGTATTTAAAAGTCTTTGATGTATTTGAACAAAAATGAGTTTGATAAGCTAATATTCTATATAAAAGCTTCTATATTTTAAAGAAGACTTTTTAATGTCATGGCGATCCTTTAGTAGCTCTAAGGAGGGTAGAAATACTTATTAGATGATGATGCCCCTCACAGATTTGAATATATTGTCAATTTGAATTTCCTTTACCAAAATCCAAGTTTATTAAGGCTTCTTACTTATTGTTAGCTCCAGTCACCACAATATCACACCATTTACCATAGTTACCACTTTGATTTAAAATATTACTAATTCTTTAAAATTTTACAATAGAGTACTATTTACAATGCAATTGTTAGCAAAGGAAATCTTTTGAATGCCAAAAGTTTTGTCTAAACTTCAATTGCCTTCACATTTACTTTAACCCTTTAACATACAACAACGTATCTAACACGTGCACCGAATCATAGAATTTTTGCTATTTAAATCTGTAATTAAGTCAACGTTACAATGAATTTTAAATACAAGAATCACGCTTAAATGTCTCAAGTATCCCTTACCATCTTAAATAGATTGAAATAATAATAAATATCCCAAATGGGCCGTGTCATCTAATTAGGAGGTTAAATGAATTCGTAGGGCAAGGGGATAAACACACTTAAAAAAATTGCACGCATGCCGCGACTCAATAAATGCAAATTCCTCTCTATCTGCTACGCAAAAAACCAAATTTTCCCTTTTTTTCATCCTTGATTCTAATTTAAACAAAAATTAGATCGTAGCGTTTATTTTTGTATTGAATTACATATATGTATAAAAACTCACAGGAATAGCTCTGTAGATGGCCAAAAAATAGCGGTACAGAATTGTACTGACAGCAAAAGTGACCTGCAATCTTTATAAACAGTGTGCCAAGTGTTACATCAGGAATTGTCCATTTCATTATCAGGTTCATTACGAGAGAGCGATTTTCGCAGACTACCATACATACAGTGGCTCCCAAAATTGAGTATACACTACTCTCTCGCTTCATTAAAGGTGTTAAAATGTGATAATAAATTCACGTTTAAGCTTAAGAGCTGAAAGAATAATAAAAGACACATAAAGAAACATATAAAAACGTATAAACAAGAACAAAGAATTGATAATATATTTATTAACATAAACTTTGTCAAAGTTACAAATTTCTTAGTCACAAAATTGAGTATACAGTTAGTCTAACTCGTTAATAAAAAGAAAAAAATTACGTGAACTAATCTTTCGTTGCATATCCTTTTGCATTCAAAACACCTTCTAAACGGCATGGGACTGAGTTAACAAGAGTTTGTGTCGCCTGAGGCGCTACTTTTGCCCATTCTTCTTGTAGCACAGTTTTTAAGTGTCCTTTATTCCTAATGTTGTGTTTCTGAGAAGATAATTCCAATTTGGGGGTCTATTCTGGTACCCGCGGTGGGGGGGGTTCCCGTCGTAAACCCCCGACCCCCCCCCCCCGGGGGGTACCAGAATAGACCCCTCGGATAGCAAATTTTCAATAACATTGAGGTCTGGGGACTGAGGTGGAGTATGCAATCGCATTTTATACTTGTATAATAACCGTAACTTCACAATTTCGGCTGTATGTTTGAGGATGTTGTCGCTGAAAAATAGAATTTGATCATAAACTCAGTTTCTGCGCACTTTGTTTAACATTTTTATTCAGTATATCCAAACATTTCATTTTATACATTATGTCATTGATAAAAACCGTAATCCCCACTTCATTTGCAGACATAGAAACCCATACAAGGGCTGAGCTTCTCTCATGCTTGACTGCCGGCATGGTGTTTGGGGCAAATAATTCAGAATCAGGCTTTAACCAAGCATAGATTCGACATTACTTCCAAAAATATTAAATTTACGTTTGTCTCTGAATTTGACTTTATTCCAAAAATCTGCAGTCTCTGAAAATTTCATTTTAGCAAAAGCAATTCTTTATCTCTATTGACTTTGGAAATGAAAGGTTTTTTTTATAGCTGCAATTCCATTATAATTAGCTTTCCTGAGCACCCTTCTAAATGTTTCTGCTGAAACACTCCTTTCTATTGCTATAGACGTCGATGTAAAAAATTCTACAGGAATCAATTTAGATTTTTTTCGTATTTGTCTAAAAATATTTCTCTTAGTCTTAGAACTGAGAATTACTTTTCATACTCTACCAGGATTATTTGTTATTAGTTCAGACTTTTAATACTTTTGGATGATTTTTTTTGTATGTATCCATGACTACCCCAAGCATTCTTTGCAATTTCAAGTCGAGATTTGCTTTATTCAGACATTCGAATTCCTAATTTCGGTTAGGTTAGATTAACGTCCCGTTTCGAAGCAACCCGAGGGACCTTGTAATTTTGAACCGCGGTCCGATGACGAGGACGACACCTGAGCCGGCACCCCCCTCTCCAAACTTCCGCGCCACACCAACGGGAGGACGTTTGGTCACTACGTATGATTTGGCATGCAGCAGGCCCCATACACGGCGGATCTTCAGTGGAATCGGGTTTCGGGGCCTGCGGCCCTCCGATCCCGAGGTCGAGACCTTACCACCAGGCTACCGCGGCCTCACCTAATTTCGGAGTATCAACACTTGTTTCAGTTCTAGAGCTAATTTTGAGAATTAAAAAAATATAAAAAATTATTTCTCTCATGGATATCAATTCCTGGTGCATTGCAGCATGAAATTTATTACACTGGTTCATTTAAAGAAAAGTACTGGTGGCCAAATTGAAATTTTTATGAAGTGCATACTCAATTTTGTTACTCTCAAATTTGGAACTTCGACATAAAAATTTAGTCAATTAATTTATTATCATTTCCTAATTTTTGTTTCCTTGCTTAATACATTATATAATGAGCATTTTAACATTCCTGTAAGTATTAAACGAATATTTTAAGTTGATACTTTAGACGTTTAATGAGGAGCATGAGTGGTGTATACTCAATTTTGGCAGTCACTGCATGTAATTACAAAACTCCCACTGTAACAACTATTTACGTTATCACAGCTATACCACTTAACAAAACTGACTTATCAAGACTGCATCTCATTACTGCTGCAAAAGCAACTCTGCGTTTTTCTGGTTTTCTGCAAAGCTAGTTCTGGAACTTTTTGATACCCTTATGTAGGTCATAATACTATTGTCGTCATACAGAACACTAAGTATAGTCAGGGCCGGATTAAGCTCTTTAGGGGCCCTAAGGCAATGCAAGTTTCGGGGCCCACTTTCCCCTCCCAAACTTCCAACCCTTTGTTCATTTTAATTTAATCTCTATATAAGCAGTAATTAAATAACACATATAACGACAAACAGAAATAACAAAATATTTATTTGCGGAAGATCTTCAAGAAAGGTGGTTTCAGTAACCTCGCGTATGAAAATATTTTTTAAAAAATTTCAAACAAAATGGTTTAAAAAATTACGAAACTTTTTTAACGCATCCTAAATACCTAAATACAGAGTTTGCTAAAATTGTTGACTTCTGAATTAGTCAGACAACTGAAAAAAAAGAAACCATATCACACTGATCTGTAATCGACTTCGAAAACGTGAAAAAAATCCCGTTTTATCCTGAATAATGTTTTGAAATTTAAACGACAGTTGATTTTAATTTGTTCAAGTACATCACAATTGTTTAGCTTAGTTATATTTACGTCCCGCTTTGAAGCAACACGAGGACTATTTTGGGACGGACCTCGTATATTTTGAGCCGCTGTCAGATGACGAGGACGACGCCTGGGCTGGCAATCCCTCTCCAAACTTCCGCTCCTCACTGACGGGAGGGCATTTTTCCCTGACGGATTTGGCGTGCAAAGGGCCCACTTTGCCCACTTGCACGGCGGTTCTTCGGTAGAATCGGATTTTGGGCCTGAAGCCCTCCGGTGCCGATATGGAAGTCTTGCCACCGGGCCACCTCAGCCCCCTACATAATAATTGTAAATTAAATGAAAGCACAAATTAGATAATCTTGAAAATAGCTCAAGAAAAAAATATGGAGGCCTCGGTGCCCCCTAAAGTTGTGGGACCCATAGGCAGTCGCCTACCTTGCCTATTTAATAATCGGGCTCTGAGTATAATAGATGATGAGTAATGATTTTTCGGATTTTGATTTATATTTTGCGGCAATTTTATCTTCGTAAAAGACAGATTGAATATATAGATCAAGATTAAAATATTGATAGTCTCAAAGTAGGAAAATATAATTTCTAAATAAAATTTTGAAAATAATGTTATTTTTGACATGAGCAAAATATTTTGCATGACACAATTTAATATGATTGATAAGAGAGACAAATAACTTTCTGGGACACGCATCTTTTTATTTAAACGAGTCAAAATTCCCATCATTGCAGAGTTTAAAATTTTTTTGAACATATTTTCAATTATTTTGCTTTTTACACGTGAATATTCATGGAAAGTAGGATCATATGCAAATATTCATTAAATATTTTTTTTATGAAATAAGTTTCTTAATTCAATGTTAAATTGATTATAAAAGTTATATTCATTATAAAATTTTCATTTGTTCAATATATGCTGATCGAATGGTTCAATAGAACTGACGCTTGTAGAAAGCTGAGATTATTCTTTACTCACTTAATTTCAATTCAATGCAGTCAGAATATTAAGTTCTTATGAAGAATAGCTGAAAAATTTTCATTTTCTGTGAATATATTTTAATATTCTTTTTTTCTCAAAAAGACGAGACAAACAAAGACTTCAAAACACTTTAAAACTCCTTTTATATATTTATCAAAATCAATTGCAAAAAACTAATGCTGTGTTGCAAAGGCATCCTTAAAAGTAGGGAATGACATATTTGTTTATAAAGAAGTTGGAAGAAAAACTATGGATTTGTTTACATTCGGAAACGAAAAATCGATACAATAAGCCAACGATTTTTTCTAATTCCTACCGACAGATGTCTCTGCTTTAAACTGTCGGACAAGAAACAGAATAAAGAAGCAAAATTTGTCTTAAAAAACAGCAGAAAAACCAATTTCTAAGTGGGATTACATCCCAAAGGAGGTAAATAAAACAAAACGAGCTTGTGTCTTTAAGTTTGTGTTCGTAATCCTTCTATTTTGTGTAAAACGATAATGCAGCGCGTGTTATCGATTTATTTTTCTTCTTCTGAATGTGAAATTTCGATTTTGGTTGGCAGTAGCAGTCCATGCATTGAAAAATATCGTTCTTAAAATTTTTTTCAATGCAGCTGCAAATTATTTTCAATTATATAAATTTTACTTTTTAATTTTTCAGCTGTTAGGAAAAATAATTTCTAAATAAAAACGTATTTTTAAAGGAAGTTCAAAGGTCTACGTTAAGTGTTACATATTTTTTTAATTATTTTGTAATATCCCAATTACTTTTTAATAATCATCTTGTTAAAATATGATGTTAAAAGGTATTTTCTTGCTGTGGATAGTAAACTGGGTGCGGACTGTTCGATTAAAATTAAGTTACATTTTAATGGTAGCGAAATAGCGAGCATATAAATTATTTACATGCAACATGGAATGCTTCACAATTCATAAAAAAGTCTTTGAAATTTGAAAAACTCCGATCACGTATGTCTGAGAAACAGAATGTATAAGTACGATTATAAAAAAAATTCCGGTCTCATTTTGAGAAATACAATGGATATTATCCTTTTTTACTACTTTTTTCTCTGATTAAACAAAATAATAATAAATACATAAGAAATAATATGATAATTTTGACAAGTTTGGCAACATTTTGAAAAAGAATGCCAAGTGTAGCTGAGGATAACGACGACGTTCTTCTTGGTCTAATATAAATTAACCAGACATCACGAATTAGCCAGCAAAGTCACGGATTTTGACTTCTTGTCCAGGCTTGAAAAATATTTCAGATTTGTTTCGGTTTTGAATAAAGCGTTTGTAGTGTGTCGTAAATTTTTGTATGTAAGTAAAAAGTTTGTTTAACTCTCTTAATCCCGCTAGAGAATTCCATTGAATGAAAACCTAGAGTGAATTTTCGTTCACAAAATCAGAATGAATCGTCACTTTCTTTACAGAATTCCAGAAGGTCCCCACCTATGGTATGCCCGATCAATTATCAACCAAAGGAACTGCATTTTGCCTATAAAATTCACCTAGGCGCCCGAAAGCGCGTGAGTCCAGATTCTGTCGAATAGGCGGTTTGTGGCGAGATAGGGCTCATAGGGTTAAAAAAGATAAATTAGATTAAATTTTCAAATAATTAGCTTCTGAAGAATACTCTTTACTATACATAGAATATTGTCATCTTGTTTTAGTGAAAAATGGCTGTTCACTGCCATAATTTCTTTCGAATATTATTAATTTCTGTTATGTGTATGCGTGTGCTATTATCCGTGTTAATGGTGTGTAAACCAGACGTTCCGATCACTTGAGAAAGCGCTGGATTTTGATTTTTTGTCCAGGTTTCTGCAGCTTAACTCTCAATACCTAGAGCGTCCTTGATCAATGTTCAGAATGAGCATACTTTATTATATATCAGCTAGAATAACCGTAAACCGTGTTACCCCTGTTCTGCCTATTCATCCGGGGTCTTATGAATGATAGTCGATGCAATAGCTCGAGTACTGAGGCCGGAGTCCTAATAGCCATTACCGACCACGGCCCGACCCATCCCAAAGGAGGTACGTACTATCACTGAAGGGTTAACACAAAACCCCTCCATTATTGTACCCCCAGAAGAAGCGAGAACCCGCTTACTTGTCCGGCGGTATCTCATCCACATACTCGTGGCACAGAGCCCCGTGAGGAAATATCAGCTAGAGTAAACAAGACAGTAATTGATACCCTAATCTTTAATTTAAAAAAATAACCTTTTCTCTAATTTCTGTTGCATTCCATTTATACTGCAAAAGTAAACTAAATAAGAATGAAGGGATGTCAATTAACCATCCATAGTATGTCAATAACCGATTTTGCGCTCTTTATTCTCAATATATTGGAAAATACCAATAATTTTTAAATTTTATATATTTTTTTATGGAACTCTTTATTCATCTTAAAGTAGCGTAATTTAGGAAAAGTTAAAGCGAATCACAACTTGATTGAACTATTTTTACTATTTTTAACTTGATTTAATAGTATAAATTTTGCCTTGACGGTGTCAATAACGTCTTGCTTACCGTAGGAAAGTCCACGGACTATTATGTCGTGATAAAAAGAAGTTACCCCACTAAAGGGTAACTTCTTTTTGTCTCATTAACTGAAGAATAGCTTAGCCCAGGAATGAAGGTCATTTGCGATAAGTAACTAATTGGCGAGCGCCAATTCTTGTAAAATAACGGAAAGATGTCTTCCGGTAAAATTTCTCAAGAAAAACCGCGTGACCTCTTCATTACATTTGGGGATGAAAAACCCAAATTTCCACATTGGGTAACCAACTGTAGCAATTTTTTCTATAATAATATCCAAATTCAATTAACAAATTCTCAAAATTCGGCAAAAGTGGATGTCGCAGCGTTCTTTTGAAGTGGTCTGAGTTTAGCCTGCTTTAACTTCAATACCGCTCATTCGTTGTAACTGAATTGTTTTTCCAGGGATTACTGTGACTCTGTGCTATTTGGCTTAACATGCCCATATTGAAAAATATTCCATTATGCATTACAGTGTATTATTATTTTTTAAATACATGATATATTATATAAAATATAATTTATATATTCTTATGATGGTCTTGAAAAAGAGGAAATGCTTAGTGTGGTTATTCTATTACTTGTATAAAAGTATATAATGATCTGCATATTCAGTATGAGAAATTTTTGTTTCCTGTGTGTTTACCACACAGGAAACTGTGTTTTGTGTTTTTAATTCTGTTTAAGAGGTTATTTGGGGTTATGTTTCTACTGAAAATTGATGGAAAGTATAAAATATTTCTAAATTCTGTAATTTTTATTTTTTATCAAAATATTGTATCCTTTGCTGTTATAATTTAAAACATTAACGAAAACCACACGTGTTAATCTTTATTTTATTTTTTTTGTTCATTCCAATCTTAGACAAATGTTTCAAACTCTTTTGATCAAGTTCTGGAATTTTATTTTAGTTTATAAACACAATTTAAGTGACATTGTGTTTATTGTATAATAAGACGTTTTAATTCGTGACTTTCGAATTCATTAAATTTATCTGCATGTTACTTATATGCAGAATTAAGAAAATAGTCGAACTTTGCTTACACAAT
>BGPR01000547.1:96208-120409 GCA_013235015.1 Araneus ventricosus
ATAAAATGTTAAGTCAAAAATCGTTCCTACAAATTCTATTCAGTTCATTAGAGTCGTTTGACTCTTACGCTAACCTAAGCCATTGGCGTTATTAATAAAAACTATTTTGTGATGGGGGATGGTTGGAGGGGATATAACAGTAGAGGGTACTCAAAAATAAAAAAGGGCTAATCAGGGGGTACGGGAGTGGAAAAACATTGGGAACCGCTGCTCTAGAAAGTTGGAATGTATATAAAATTGCAAGAGTTACATACTTGCGCAGCCAAGGCTAAAGAAACAACTTTTAGCATTTTGGGCTTGTACGGAGTCGAAAAGTGAAAAAAACATAGATTTATACACATAAAACTCAAATTGCTTATCATTTAATAAGGGTTTCTTAAACTGTCGGCCGTGACTCAAATTGGAGTCGGGAGAAACGATATTGACGCAATTTAACAAATATCTTTCAGATTTTTCAGCATTTGTAAGCAAAGCAATTTAACATTATCTTGATTTCAACGAAATTTGCGTAAATAATAAGTTTTAATGGAAATCGTTTTTATTTATCATTACTCTTTCACCTCCTTGCGTCACCTTCGGCGGACAATTTTGGTGTCGTTAAAATCGTCAGTCCGTTAGTGTTATAAGTGCTCAAGTGCTCAAGAGTTGCTAAGTGATATACAGGGTTCCCACTTAAATAAGGGCCACCCCCCTTTAACTTCAGAACGACTGCAGCTTTAGTCATGAAAGTAGTGATTAGGTATAGTAAAACGTCTATGCGCTATGCGATGAGACAACTCACAACGCCACCTGGTCGCAAACTTCGGAGTTAGCGTTCCTACCTCGAAAACGGTACAAATTAGAGGGAAAATGTCAATTACGAAGTTGTAGAGCGTTATCTATTTAGTACAAAAAGACACCTTGTGTATATTAATACTAAGAACAGAACGCTTAAATTGCACATTTTATTGTTTGCGATTTCCGTAACTGTGACGTCACAAAACGGGTTAAAAAGAGAAAACCCAATTAGTTATCACAAAAGATACCTTTATTCCCGGTGTTCAAAGTACTCTCCGTCATCTACAATACAGATTTGAGTCATTGTTTGAATTTCACTTTGCACACGTTTTAGCATATAGGTGGCGCACTAGCACAAGCAACAGTAATACGTCATCGAAAGTTCTGCGATGTTATCGGAAAGGTCCGTACACCTGCTGTTTGAGTTATTCCCATAGGAAAAGTATAATGGGGTCATTTTTTCCAAGAAAAATAAATTTTCTCCTTTTGTTCATGTCTTGTGATGTCGCAATTTTGGAATGCGAACAAACAAATGTGCATTTTAAGCGTTCTGTTCTTCGTATTAATGTGCACAAGGTATCTTTTTGTACTAAATCGATAACGCTCTACAACTTTGTAATTGACATTTTACCTCTATTTTGTACCGTTTTCGAGATAGGAAAGCTAACTCCGAAGTTTGCCACCAGGTGGCTTTGTAACTTGTCTAATCGCATAGAGCATAGACATTTTACTATACCTAGACACTACTTTCATGATTAAAGCTGTCGTCGTTCTGGAGTTAAAGGAGGGTGGTCCTTATTTAAATGGGAACCCTGTATAAGGTGTGTATAAATATATAGAAAGAATTCTTCAGATTGAAAGTGCTTACCAGTTTGGTTATTGTTATGCTTCCAAAGCGTGTAAGATCAAGCCGTGGAAGGCCTATTAGCACAAAGACATTGTACGATATATTTAAGATGTTGTTCGATATTCTGAAAGCTGTACAATACCTTGAAAATATAGTAGCAATATTGTAGAGCATCTTGTGCTGTTTGGGCAATGCATTCGAAAGCTCAACTCGATAACATACAGTCTGTGAGCGTCTCCAGTAACCGCAAACCGCGTTACCCCTATCACGTCGAAGCAGCCGGGGTACTGAATGACAGATCCCAATAGCTCGAGTACTGAGGCCGGAGTCCTAGTAGCCATCACCGCGCCACGGCCCGACACCTTCGAAGGAGGTACGTACTATCATTGATGGCAGGTGACACAACCCCCACATTTCTATACCCCCAGGGTAAGCGAGTTCCCGCATACTTATCCGGAGGCAACTCATATCCGTGTACTCGCGGGGCCCCCCCCCCGTCCCGGAGGAGACGCGTCTCCAGTAAGTTATATCAGTCCATTTCGATGATCAAACTCTAGGTAAACGCATTATAAGACCCAGCACTCTTAAGCTGAATGAAGCCGTTACCACAAAGGGCTGTGTTGCCGGAATGGAAAACAACTAATGAAGAGACTGTTAATAAAATTATAACTTTGAAAGATAAAGAGCACATAAATATAATAAAAATTAAAACAGAAATTTACTTTTGAAGTTATTTTTATTTGATCACTCAACAATAAAAATTGATGAAAATTAGAACAAAATTTGTCTCGGAAAATTTCAAATTCGCTATCCTTTACGTGCCTTAGAGAGCACAATCCGAGACACCCAATGTATCGCGAGAACAGTCCCGGGTTTATTGAGTCTAATTAAAAATTGTACAAGCATCGTCAAAAACAGGGGCGGTAATCAATTAATTTTTTAAAATCAGTACAATCGAGAATACACGAACGAGTTCCAAGATAAAAAGTCCTCTTCTCGTAGTTTACAAGGGCCTAGTATTGCAAAATTACACATAAAATATAAATTAAAATACTCAATAAAATAAAAGCTAAAATATAGCAGGTAAAAAACCATGGCAGGCCAGAGAAGCTGGGACGGTCTTCTTAGGAAAAACATAAAGGGCCGGAGTGTTGGGAAGTGCCCATAACGCGTTCGCGAAGGATGCGGCGGAGCCGGTGGAGTTGGGGATGTGCCCGCACTCGCACAGCGGCGAACGTGTCTAACTACTAACTTAGGTGATAAGTTAGCTGTAGTTTTTTAATGGGCGCCCTGTTGTGTTTTGTTTGCCCTCTACCTTTTAGGGAACACTCGAAGAGGGGCCGGACACCCTGACGAAGAAGCAGCAGACGATATGTAGACAAAAGAGGAACAGTTGACGAGAAGACCAGAAGAGGAGTCACTCAGGACCAAAGCCCGTCGCAGTCCCAGCTCCCTGGATATTTTGCTTTATATTTTGAATATTAAGTGAAATTGATTATTATTAATTTATCTTTATTTTCAGGTACTGCAGCAGAAGAGAAGCAAGCCAAGGGGGCCCCTGGAGGATCTATTTGGTGTCAGGCCCTATTTGTATTTTTTCCTCTCTTTCTTCTTAAATTAATCCAACCGTCTCCGGAAGTTGGCCCACATTGAAGGGTCACCACATGCCTTCACCGAGGAAGTAATTTTATTGAATAAAGAACTATGGTGCATTGTAATTTCACCTCTGTAACCCTTTAGGATATTTCACTTGCTGTATTAATTCGGTTTTGCACTGAAACTTCTTCTTTGTTAGTCATTTGTCTTTTTCTCAGTTGTGTAGACTACAACAGCGCCACATTTTCCCCTATCGGCGACGTTTGGAACTATTATTATTATTATTATTATTATTATTATTATCATTATTATTATTATTATTATTATTATAGAATCTTTCTCCCCATGTCGTCATTAGTTCCCCTACCAAATTTGGTGCCATTTCAGCTGATAGATCGAGCTACAGAAGGCTCTGAGTACTGTCAGTTTTAAAAAAATCACTTGTAGAACAGTGAGCATAGACGGCATTAAATGTTTACAGTAAAAGTTTTCCGCCCAAAATTGATAACATTTAATGATTGTTATCTTTAAATCTATAATTGTTATTTTTCTTGTTTTTAGATTTCTCATTGGCACTAGCTGTACTTTCCTGATTGTATCAGCTTGAATTGTATGTGACTGTATAGTAATAGCTTTAAGCACTTAAATGATTTGACCGTTCATCATACGCACATGCAATTATTTTTCTAATACTTATAAGGCTAAAACTGATGGTGTTTAGGTGTGTTCTATGTTCAGAGTTCCACCGGTTTCAACTCATTAATAGACATTTTGTTGTTTAAATTTCGGTTACCTATGTCCTTTTGTACCAAGGGTGAGATTTGCACGAACATTTAATGTCTATAAACCAAAATAAAGTCATTCATAGCTATTATAATACGATGCAGATGGTACGCGAAATCGATGAGTATCCAAAGTGTCCTGAGGACTCTTCGTTAAATCTGTAAGCGCCAAGCAGCTGTGGTACGAATGATCTTTGAACGCGCAAGAGATAATTATGGTATCGGAGGTCAACGGACGCAACTGATTTTTAAAACTTCTTGAACGATAGACGACTATTAAAACCCTCTGAGCGGCGCAAACGTCTTTTTACGATTTTCATGTTCAGTTCAAAAGCAGATAGCTCGTATTCATATGCATATTTTCTTAAAAAATTATCGACAAAGTTTTCTTCAGATTTCAGAGATATAATTAAATACAAAAAAAAATCAATTCATTTACTGTAAAACCTAAGCTTTCTAACCTGACAGCTAAAAGTTCAAAATAATTGGGCTCTCAGAGGGTTAAAAACTGACGGAATTACGATAACGATAATAAACGTTTGTAAATATTCTATATATAATATCAATTCTAGTCATGAAACGTATATGTTGTTTAATATCTCCTATACGGTCAAGCAGTAATTAATTGAACGTATGAACTGACGGTGAGGTAAGCCATAAATAAAGATATTTCCAATCTATTAACAAATAAAGAGAAAAAGATTCATTATTCATTTAAACTTTTAACATATTAAAACAACACATTCTCGAACCAGAAGGGGGTAATTTTATCAGATAGTTAAAAAAATTATTAGTTAAATGGTTTCATATACTTTTCCAACTAGCAACCATTTTTTGGGTAGAAACATTTTTCGCGACGAAAAGTTCAGATTAACCCCAAGAAATATTAAAAAATAAACCTTTAGTTAATGATAAATAAAAAAAATTATTTAAAAATTTTATTAAAATTTTTATTTCAGATCATGATGATTTTAAATACTTATTGGTTGCAAATGGTATGGTAAAATCTGAACGAAGTTAATTTAGTTTAGCTGTATTAACGTTCCGTTTTTTAAAGCAATACGAGGGCTATTTCGGGACGAACCTCGTAGTTTTGAACCGTTGTCAGATGACGAGGACGACGCCTGAGCTGGCATCCCGCTTTTCAAAATACCACACCGCACTAGCGGGAGGACGTTTGGCCACTGAGCGTGATTTAATGTGCAGCAGAGCCACATACATGGCGAATCTTCGGTGGAATCGGGCTTCGGCTCTCTAGTCCCGAAGCCGAGACCTTACCACTAGGCCACCATAGCCCCCAAATCTGAACGAAGAAGGAGTGTTAAGCAGGACTTTCACTTCACAGAAAGACTGGATATTTTGGAACGCGAAAATGAAAAAGCCATAAAAATCTATGGAAATCAGGCAAATGGCTTGTGGTGGTTGGAATTCCGTCTGGACTGAAATCGTAGTGTAAAAGCTGTAGTTTAAAGTCTCGCTTCAGCGGAACCCTGAAAGAGGCTAGCGAAAAGAACAATGCCTTGCGTAGATTGAAGTCTCGCTTTGAGGGTTGTATAAATTAAAATCTTCTGACTGGGGAATATCGAAGAGCGATTGACAAGAGAGGGGGAAAGAAGATCGCTCCCCTACCTTCGTTCACAGTTAGCGTCCTTATAAATACAAGTGAATGGCGTGCCTGCATTTTTCGATTAAAATGGGTGGGGAAAATCCCGGTCTTCATGGGCATGGATATACTTCAAGTAAATGACCGGCTTTAGTAATTTCGCGTCTCCAGTAGAGTTTTGCGCTTCGAACAGCAGTCAGAATCTCTTAGTTTAATGCATTCATTTCCTCATATGACCACAAGAGTTTCTTCCAGTTAAATATTAATTTGCTTCTTGACTAAAGAATAGAATTTCTGTTTCATTTAAATCTCATTTCATTCTAACAGCAATAAAACGTGCAACGATTTCCAAACCTTACGGGCTGAATACTTTAAAAATTTAATCAGTTCTATTACGAGATAGATTCGGCACTATTTAATCTTTTCTATTTCATATTTTTCATTTTTAAAGAGCACACTTATCTCAAAAATAGCATAAATATCTCAAAAATAGCACACTTATCTCAAAAATAGCACACTTATCTCAAAAACAGCATAAATATCTCAAAAATAGCACACTTATCTCAAAAATAGCACACTTATTACAAAAAGTATTGCAGCAAGCACTGAATACGAAACTATTCAAATGTATTCTTGCACTCAAGTGAGCTCCTAAAATATGATTCTTATTAAAAAATATTTTTATTGCTTTTCAGGCTAAACCTTAAAAGAAAACGTTAAAAGCATGCACATGAACATTTTGATGATTGCGACATACGAAAGGAAGCTAATATCACAGCTACACAAGCATTCATTATTTTTTAAAAAAATTATTGGACCGTCACTTCACAGTAAATAATTATAAATTGCGTTCAGAGGAAATGCACGATTTTTCTAACACCTTCTGGAGCCCTCTATATTTCCCTGGAAAACCACAATTCTCAGGGAAAGGATAATCGCTTCGGAAAGCTTTAATTGCGTGACTATAGAAGTTCCAGGGATTGCAACAGATACTTCCCACTTTAAAATCTCCGTCCCAGTATCGATGAAATCCTAAGTGTTGCAAGAGTTTTTCAGAAAAATAAATGAAATAAATCTTTGAATTTACTGAAAGAAAAGCACTGGTTTTGTTTTTCTACACTGCTCACTAAAATGAGTGGATATTTCAAAATGAGCATTAAGCGGTAGAAAAAAAGAAGCAGTTTGGTTATTTTTTACGGCAATTCATATTCATTTAGAAATATCTCCTAATTTTTCTGAGCAGTATATTATTGAAAGTAGAAACATTTTCAAAGTATCAAAGCGTTTTATTTCTATACTTGGACTGAAATATACAGAGTGTTCGAGAATTGTTACTCACATTTCAAAAATTAATTTTTTAAAAACTAATAATGTTGCAAATGCGGTTTTCTTTTAAATGAGAACGCATTTTAAAATTTTTTTCAGATAGGTAAGCGAAAATTTTTTTTTTCAAGTACAATTACGACGTTCTAAATTTGCTACAGCGAGAGATTTCCATTCGCAATGGCTATCGATCAGCAGAAGCCGATTCGCGTTTTCTGATTTCCTTTTTCACTTTCTCGTATACGAAGTATACAAAGAGAAAGTATTGTAATCGTCAAAAAATTCTAACTCGAAATTTCGACGAATCTCCACGTTTTAGGCTCACCGAGTCCGAAAAACACAACTTTGGAATTATGTGTGTCTGTGAGCACGATAATTCAAAAACTAATAAAGCTACAGGGATGAAATGTGGTCTTTCCACATAATTTGTTGGTTTCTATCAAATTTTGGATAAAATCTGTCCATGGGAAGTCTGTCTGTTGGTATGTCAGTGTTAATGTGAACGCGATAACTCACAAACTTAAATAGCTAGATGGATAAAATTTGGTACACATTTTTATCATCAGGAATGTAGGTTTGTATGAAATTTTGGACCAATCCGTCAAAGGGTTAACTTTCTCTCTGTATAATCGCATACATTTGAACTCAATAACTTCTTTAAAAAACTACACTGATTACTTTGAAATTACCGTAGTTGAAATTTGGTATGTGGCCTCTTGACCTTAATGGTAGAGTTGTGTCCAATTTATGTGTCAATCGGTTAAAAAAAAGGCGTTCAAATTGCAAATTTCGTTTTCTTTATCTTACACCCAGCCCTATTGGTAATCACGCCGGCTTCTAATTCTACTTCCACGTTGGACGACCTTCGGAAATCGTGGTATGACGTTTCGCTTATTTTTTTCTCCACTGCGTTAGGGGTTTGTGTTCGTTTTACTGCCTTTTTCTTATTTTTTCTCTACATGAGTTAGGAGTATACGAGGAAGTTTAGGGAAAACCACTCCCGTTGGTTAATTTTTCTTGAATATCTCGAAAACTCTTCAGTTTTCGAATTACAATTGATGTAACAAATTGAGAGCGTAAAATTCCCTACAAATATATGCTTTAATTTTTCTACTAGCTTAATATTTTCGCAGATAATGGCTCTCAAAAATTGGAGATTTCCAGTGATTTACAACCACCTAACCTACCGTAACGGCGAGTTACCTACCAGAAAATTTTTTTAATGCGGTTTCATTTAAAAAAAATGTAGTTGTAACATTATTAATTTTTGTTTACTAATTTTTGAAATGTGTTCACCAATTCTCGGACACCCTGTACTAAAAAAAATAAATTTTGCAGTTATACATCTCAAATGGTTCAAAACATATCTAAATCTCAAATTTAAGCAACAAAATTGTGTGAATTTTAATTTAAATTTCAGCTTTCCAATTTTCTTTATTACTACTGATGTGTTTGCCAACTGACTCTCTGTCATTTTCTCTCCTTGATCTATGAATCACTAATATATTGCAAAGAAAATTATTCTTTTTGTCAGAAAATAATCGTGTACTTCTACTTCAGAACACAAAAAATGCATCACAAATCTGTTCAATAAAAATTCTGAAATGTTTGTTTTTTATTTGTGGGTGTTTAAAACTCAAGTCAATAACATTTTTAATTTCTTAGAAATCCCATTTCAGAGCATTTTCTTGATAATAAAAGAGATTTAAACACTACACAAATTTTAGCATTTGCACTTCTCATCGCATGGCATTTTACAATAAGTATGTCATTCGAGTACACATTCATAGCAAATGTGCTTGCAACTCAAGTTTTTAAAAATTTAATCTACAGAAAAAAATACATGTAATCTATAATTTACGTGATTCATCAGGTTTCATTTAAAAGTACTTAAATATTGCTTCAAATATCTTTTAAAATCCCTCCGTGTCTACTCGGATAAATATTTTCTTACAGTTTTTTTCGAAAAATCTGTAAGAAAAGCGTCTGCGAAAATGTTCGCAAACCCCAAAATTCTTGTACGACGCCACTTGGGGTCATTACTCTCAGCTTAAGAAGCCCTGATTTTAGTAGATTTGGCCCTTGTTGGCTTCTAAGTTTCCCTTACTTCCCAGTATAGTGTATACAAGGAAGAACTTAAAGTACATTTGACTTTAAGACCAGCGGGAATGTACTCCCTTCGATTCTCACGTATACTTAACAATGCGTAGCGTTTTCTGTTTAGCTTCGTCAGGTGTTTTTTTAATTTAATTTCCCATGCCGACCCTGCTTGCCAAAAGGGTGCAAAGCATGTCACTAGTCGGCGGGAAGAAAAATTCCAATACAAATATTAAAGTAATTCAATACAATATAAAAGAAGTATACAAAAATAATACAAAAAATTAGGCAATACAATAGAAAACAATATACTAAGCTCATCCAGAAAGTAAGTACCGTTTGCGCATATCTCCCGCGCATCTGACAGTACGAAGGTCGCGCATGCGTAGCTGCATCCTTCGACTCGAGAACGAATTAGCCTAGACATTTTGTTTGTTTACGTTAACGTTTGAAGTCATTGTTTGTCGGTAATCATTTTTAAAACAATCTATCGGCTCGCCAGCTGTGAAGTAAGAGCCGTTATCAAGTTTTTGAATGCGAGAAATGTTCGACCTTGTGAAATTTATCGTCAGATAAGTGAAAGTCAGTCCGGACCTAGCTCCATCCTACTTCCATTTGTTTTCTCATCTCAAGAAATTTCTTGCCTGCCAGAAATTTGCAAGTGATGATGAGATGAAAGTAAACGTCCAGAACTGGTTCAGGTCAAATTCTACGAAGCGGGTATGTTGCAATTAGTGCCAAGATGTGACACATGTCTTAATTCGCATGGTGAATATGTCGAAAAGCAGTTTAAGATGTGTAGATTTTTCTGTAATAAAATACAAATTAAAACAAATTGTTAATCTTTTTTAATACCCAAACGGTACTTACTTTATGGTTGAGCTTTGGAAGTATAATCTATCTATACTTATAAAAGGCAATGTTTGTGTGTGTGTGTGTGTGCGTGTGTGTGTGTGTGTTTGTCGGCGATGTCCAGACGAATCTATCGCACTTACAGCCATGAAATTTGGTACACAGGTAGTCGTAATGGTGACTGAATGCACCTCGAAGCCGAAATTTTAAATTTTAATCTAGAATTTTTTTTATTTAATGTTTTGTGTTGTTTTGGTTGATTTTTCGCACTAATTTCTCAATAGAATAGTTACGAATAAGTTTACGATAAAAATATATACACCATCGGAAAGAGCATGCGATTTCCGTTCTAATGAAGTTAGTTTTGAATTTCTAACGTAATTTACTGAATTTTGAGAATTTTTTTAAAAATTGTCACTTTCTCCTTATATTTTTAACTGTCAATGTTTTTTTCCCTCGCATCCAACGTTCTAATAAACCTATGATTTTCAGTTTTTTTATGGTAACAACAGAGGTATTTATCTCTCATTTAAAACAAGAACGGTTAAAATATCTTTGTCCGTTCGTTTTTAATAATTTTTTTTCTTAAAGGGTTAAAAAAATTCTTTTCGAATGAAGTTCTTTCTCCGGAACGGTGAGTTTCTCCCTGGCTACGGCTAGCGCCATCTGTTGGAATTATTCTCTCCTCAATTTTTAGCATGTTTTGCTAGGAATAATTTGAAATCATTTCGTTGGACGCAAGGGTTTAGTCGTAAATTAAGCAGTGCTGGAAGATTCTGACATGGGTGATAAGTTGGCTTTGAACTTCTAACGTAATTCGCTGAATTATGAGAGAATTTTTTTCGTGATGATCTAAAAGAGTTTCTTTACCATCTGCGTAAAATGTGCCATAGCTTTTCACGCAAGCTCCAGGGGGGTGACGAAGGGGGTACTGTCGTGACCTTGAAACGTCACGGTACTGTGGTTTGAAACTGTATTGCATCAGCATAACTTAGATACACCATTGCTGTATATTAAAGATTTTCACGTTGCAATTTTTTTTTTATTATTGTTTTGGAATAACGTACTCTGTACTGCTTTTCTACATGTCATTATCGCGGGAAAATCAATGTGTATCTTTTGTTTTGATTTTGTTTCAAAACTTTTTCGTGTTATTGTGGGCGATTTTTTTTTCATGTTTTTGAAGTCCTGATTCCACGGGCAACGCCGTGCGCGTTCTGCTAGTAAAACAATAAAAGTAATACAAAACAAAATACAAATGTGAATATAAATATAATAAAATACAAACAGCAAACATAATAAATAAAAATAATAACATTCTTAATTTCATAGAAATTAAAAATGTTATTATTATTTTTTATTAGTCAGATGTTGAAGAGAATTCCTATTTTTTCTTTCTTCTTCACCTATTTGGTCCGAAATTTGATACCTATCTACAATTTGGTGTCAAGAACACATGCCAAATTTAATTTATCTTGCTTGTAGCAAGAGCTTTATTTTTCTTGTTGTAAAGCTTTATTTTTCTTGTTGCAAGAGCTTTATCTTGCTTGTTGCAAGAGCTTTATCTTACTTGTTGCAAGAGCTTTATCCTGCTTGTTGCAAGATCTTTATCTTGCCTGTAGCAAGATCTTTATCTTGCCTGTAGCAAGAGTTGTTTTTTAGTTATCGTGTCCATATACAAATGCCAGACTAGTCTATTGTTGATTGATTTAGACAAAAATTAGATGCAGATCTATAATTTTAACGTAAATATCGTATACTAAAATTTCTCCTTCTAGTTTCTTGTGTTTCTGAGCTATCGCGTTCATATAGACACTACCAGACATACCGACAGTCTCTCAACCCGCTGGCGGATTTGGTCCGAATTTGATACGCGTCTCTAATTCCAGTGATTAAATCATATGCAAAATTTCATCTCTCCAGCTCTTCCAATTTTGAATGATCGCGTTTACATACATACGAACGAACAGATAAACATATTTCCTCCAAAATTTTGTCCAATTAAGAGTAAAGAGCGCGAACAAAATTTCATCCGCCTAGCTTCATCTTAAACTAATCACTTAACTCAGAGATTCCCAACCTGTGCTACGTATACCCCTGGGGGTACGCGAACTCAAAGTCAGCAATGGCGGACACAAGAACACATAAGGGATTAAAAATGTTACAGAATTCCCCAAGTTCGTGTAAAAAGTAAAAGTGAAAGATGTGCAAGCCCGAATCTACCCTCAAAATAAGTGAAAAAGAAAGCAAAAGGAAGTGCAATTTTGAACTAACCTTATAAGTTAATGTGAGATTATTACAATACTGATTTCATCTATTTTGAAGTTGAATTAATACTAATGTAAAAATGGAATAAATGTAAAATCAAAAATAAGTCCTACAAATGTTATAAATTCCAATCATTTGACTCTTAAACTTAAGGCACTTAACATTATTGATAAAAAACTTCTATGTATAAACGGATGATTGGAGGAAGGGATATGACAGTAGGGAAGAGATATGATAGAAAATAAAAAGACTAATCAGGGGTACGCGAAAATGAAAAGACTAATCAGGGGGTACGCGAAGGAAAAAAAATTGGGAACCTCTGACTAAACTGATCACAGGCCGACATACTTTCAAAAAGAGGGGTTTTTTTCCCATTCTCAGGGAGGTGGTGTTTAAAACGTAGAGATACATCCAAATCTAGAGGTCAAATTTTTTTATCATTACAATACTTTCTCTTTTTATGCTCCGCAAAAAAAATAAAAAAAAACATACGTGCACCTTAAAATGCACTGTGCCATCTATATCCAAGTTGGAAACATTTGTTCAGGAGGATGTGAATTTAAAATAAAAGAAAAACTACGAATCAAAAGTGATTTGTGTGAAAAGGGAAAAGAAATCTTGCAATTTATAGTTTATATTTTGATTTCTGGTATTTTGAGTGAAATGCTATTTCATGAATTATAAGTTGTCTTCAATTTTTTCCACACAATTCATTAGTAATAGTTATTAAACTTCAATCTTCAAATATATTAGTGTTCCTCTAGCTGGAAGTAAATGCTCTATTTATTTCTGAATTTTTATTTCCACCCATAGCTGAGAAGCAGACTTCTCAAGCTGTGACTGAAAGTGACTCATTTCAAATAATGTGGAAATGTACCGCAGACAGCTGTGATCAAAGTAATAAACGTAACTAAGTTAAACCAGCTCACTAAAAATGCAGCAATCTTTGGAAAGTAGCCAAGCAGACGCATCAAAAATGCTTCGAAGTTGCCAACTATTTGTTAAATCATGTTAAGTGATTTACCATTAGCATGAAAAAGAAAATTTGAGTTAATGAAGGTTATAATGGTTTAGAATCTGAGTGATTTATTCTTTTCATAACAAAGAAATTTTATGAACCTGAATACGGAGGTTATTTTGAGTACGTCTTTGCTAACGAATGCATTTTTAAATTTACTTTCGTACTGTCAGAAAAGATGTTAAAGTATTTTTAAATAATTTTCATCAGATTGCAATTTTAATGATTCTTTTTTTTAATTGAGAAGAAAACGGAGAGGCTATTTTTTTATATGAAAACTACTATTCAAAGTTCACATTTTCTAGGCTATTAGTTTTGAAGGCATTTTTTTTGAAGAATTAAAAATTAATTAATTCAATCTGAAATTATAAGCAGTTAAGTCAAATGCGAGTTTTTAAATTTGAACTAAGGTTTATTAAGAGAAAATCTTTTACTTTTGAGATTCGTCCAAATGACAAGTACGCTTGAGTTGGATAAATGTACAAGTGGCAGACTGGTGTATATGTATTTCAGCATAGTATGAAGAATAGTGGAGCCTTCTTTATCAAAAATAATATATTTATTGGACATCTACCACAGCACAAACATGAAAAACACATACACTTACATCGCAAACGTTACAATTCACTTTTGCATCGAATTCCAAGTTCAAACTCCTCATAATCATAATTCGTTTCCGTTGCTAGGCAACTTTAGCAAAAGACAATGTCGTTGCCAAAATATTTTTATTACCTCTAGAAAAGAATTAATGCCAAACGATATTTTTGTTTAATTTCTTTTTCAGCCAAAAGATATTTTTATTTAATTTCTTTCTCAGCCAAACGATATTTTTATCTAATTAATTTCTTTCTTTAAATATTTTAATAATTCTACAAATATATATTTTATTATTCGTTGCGATTATCACACCGGGAAGAAAGAAAATTCTGACGGTTTCTGTACTTTCAAAACCTCGTCTTTCACATGGACACAGTGCTAAGTCATGAAACAATTTTTTTCATCCCTATAGTAGGTTAGAAAGTAAATATTTGTTTGAAAGAAAACAAAAAGAAATTTAAAATTGCACCAGCTGGAAAGAAGTAGGCTGGAAGTTAGTGGTGCAACAATATTGATTTCACAAGCGTGAAGACGGTGTTTATACGTTGAAAACTTGCATTCTTACATGGAATTGGTCCTCGGGTACGCGGATGAGAAGCAGCCGGATAAGGAAGCGGGTTCTCGCTTCTCCTGGGGCTACAGTAATGGGGAGGGGGGTCGACTAACTCCCCACCTGTGATAGTACTTACTTCCTTCGGGAAGGTTTGGGCCGTGGTCGGTTATGGGTACTAGGACTCCGACCTCAGTACTCGAGCTATTGCAGCGACTATCATTCAATGTCCCCTGGCCAAGGCAGGACGGGGATGACTCTGTTAACCTTCCATCGGGCGCGCCTACCCAAATTTTACGACATATCGTGCATCGTATTACATATATATATCGTATTATTTTACAAAAATAAATGAAACTTTTATTTATGTTATCTGTATTTATTAGCTTAATAGTAAACAAAGATTTTACAAATAAAAATTTAATTTAAATTTATAAAAGAACGATATAAATATGTAATAAGATACACAATGCAAGTATATCTTGTATACGCGCGCCCGTTGGAAGGTTAAAGTTACATGGAATTGGCGAAACTTTAAACACGGTTTTCTCGCATATTGCATTTTACCCAATAACCCCCTTTCTTTCCAGCCTGTCACTTATAATGAAATCAATTCGTGCTCACGTGATACAAGTCAAATGCGTCGTGCTAATCTAATTTCATAATCTGAGTCTCTGTTCTAAGTTTCATAATCTGGGTCTCTGTTCTAAGCTAATATAATTTCAAAATCTGAGTTCTGTTTCCCATTAAATTCTGACGATACATAAGTTGACTCTATTGACTACACTAATGAATTTTAAATAAAAAAAATTGACGTGATTGAAATGCTTGAAATTAAAAAAATTATGCCTATTAGAAGAAATCTGAAGCTCAGTGAATCAAATACTACTTATTTAATAATTAATTCACAATATTTTTCTGTGTCATTAATGGATGAAACAAACTGATGAAAATAAAAGCTTAATGAAAGTCAATTCACTGAATCATAAACGTAACTTCGCGGTTGTAACTTCCTGCTATTCGTATTAAATACATATCCCATAAGCATCCTTATTTCACCAGGAAATATGCGACAGTATAATCATTTATTGTGTACCGTAAAAGAGCATATTCCATGGGAAGTATACCGAAAAATCGACTTTTAAGAGAAATGTTCATTGTCGTGTTTATCTTTTAGTTATTTTACAAAAAGGAAAATTCATCAAATTGCTCAAACTTTCTGAAATAAATTTTTTTATTAAACACTAAAAAATAATCAAGATGCTGTATGTAGTTTTGATAATTCATCAAATTTTTATAATTCAAAAACATTTAAATTTCTCTTTGCATACTTCCACATTCCATTAACATTCGACAGACGAACGTATTATGGGCTTGTGATGATTGATGAACCGTAGAAATAATACACATGAGTTGTACGTTTATAGATTTGGTAAATATATTTTAGTTTAAGGAAAATAATAATTAAGGCATAGCATTAATTAAAAAAGTTGACGAACATAGAATAGAGGTAGCCTCAAAACATGACTTTTTTAGAATTTTGGAGGGCATACCAGTGGCGGCTCGTGAGCTCAGAAAAAAAAGTTTATCAAGAGAATACAATTTTAAAAGCTACTTTATCTCCAAGTAGGCCAAATTTTTTAAAATTCCAAATCCAGATGTGAAATTTCTTGCTTTTCGAAGAAAGTGAATAACCAGCATATGACATTTTCTATTAGTTTTTCTAACAAAAATAAAGTGAATGTTGATGTGACGATTCCTCTGACGAAAATAATAATAATAATAATCGGAGCTCCACATATACACTTTCCTCCTTGCCCAGTTCACTCGATAACACTCTTTCAAAAATGAAGATCAAATAACTCGTATACAGAAACTTTATTTTTAAGCTAAAACATATTAAATACATTTTTTACTGAAATACTCTAAAAATTTGAAAGTTTTAGACTAGTATTATTTGCTTGAATCTATCGTCGCAACACGAACCGAAACTCATAAACAGCCACTTGATTGCAACTTGTGTGAGAGTTAGGAAAAAGAAAAATATATTAAAAATACCATCTTTCTTTCGTTCAGTTGGCTCCGTGCCAGACAGAGCTGTGTTGACTTTCAGCCCATAGCCCGTCTAAGCTAAAGGAAGAAAGAGTTGCTTTTTCACTCCGGTTTTTCTGCTCAGTGAAAGGATTTCGGGAGAGGCAGATTATTTTGCAGTTCAGACCTGCGTCTCTCTTCGTTTGGGTTCATTTTATGCCTTTTTTCAATTTATTATTATTTTTTTTGCATTTTCGTAAGTCATTGAACTCTGAGAGTGGAAAAGTAAGCAAATAAGATTGAAAACGAAAAATACAAGTTTAAAAAATAATTTCACGGGGAGCTGCAGCTCTGCAGGCCTAATGGACGAGCCGCCACTGGGGTATACTAATATGTTCCTCACCCTCTTCGTGAAATGCGTCACTGATAATTCAACAAATAAAAATGTTGCGTTGGGTAAGTAATGTCTTCCTTCTATCGAGGCAGAGAGTAATTTCTTTTTGTCTTTTTCTTTCCTTTGCCTTTTTGTATTAAAGGCAAATTTTTATTAATTTGATAATAGTTCTTTCTTCTCTTTCAATCTGGGATTTTTCGGGTCTCGAAGGATACAATGTTCAGACTTAACAGACGGATCCTTTACAGAAAAAAATCTCATTTTTTGAATCCTTACACGCGGGTGATCCTTGAAAAAGTCCACTGCCGGATTCTTATTTTGATTTTAGTTCTTTTGTAGCTTTGTTCTTTTTGTTAGTTAGTTTTGTTGAATTATTGTCATTGTTTTCTTGGAAGCTGCTGCATTTTCGGCGCACCAGATACTTTGTGTTTATTTTCTATTTTTTTCTAAATTGTAATTTCCCGAAGTAGTTATTTTTTATTATTTTTATTTTTTCAGTGTATTTAGTGTCTCTAATAACACATCTCTTAAGGTTGAAATTGCAAAAATTACAAACAAACAATATAGAGCTAAAGTAACAAAAGGGTGAAAATTATAAAACTGAGAATGTAAATGCAGCAAAGTAGACGACACAATTTTTTCGCAATATTTATTACTACTTCTATTAATTGTTAATGTCTTATACAGAGTGACAATTATTGAGCTATTTGAAATAAAAAATAAAATTTTTAAAAACTACTGAGTTCAAAAATTTTATTCAAATATTAAAAGTAACTACAAGTATTCGGATTTAATTTATGACATGTTCGATATGCTTACCATCGATGGTTTTGAAGTGGCGCAGACGAAGAGCAAAATTCTGCAGAAATCGCTAAAGTGTCGTGACATCGACGCTACCAGTTCCCTCCAACTTTTCAATTACATTTTTTATTGTTATAACACTTGGACCGGTTGTCTTCAGCTTGTACTCGGTCACAAATTTCCTTTGAGCCGCAATCGGGCTGTTATTGCTCGTATAGTAGGCCTTGACGATCGATATTCACTCAGAAACGCTGTATTTCGATATTTTCAAGCGAAAAATAAAAAACAACAACAATAAGAATGGGCATGGGCTAAAAAAAAATCCCAACGTGCCCTGCATTCAACTGCCAAGTTTTAACTGAATCTCGCCAACGGTTCAAAAGTTATAAGGTTTTTTTTCATATAGCTCAATAATTGTCACCCTGTATTAACTGTTACCAATCACACTGATAACTTTTTATTTTACCTGAATGTTGGTGATAAACAAATCAACTGCATATCTGAAATTTTTGTTCGTACCAGTGGCGTAACTGCAACTTTTGCCTCCCGGGGCGAACTTGCAACTTGCCGCTCTTCCTTTACAAGTTACATACTACACATACACCTCAAAATAAAAAAAAGTAATTCCATCCAAAAATTATTAATAATGTAATTCGTCGTTTGATGCCCTCGATCTCTGCAGATAAGTTTCGAAATTGCGCGTCCATCACCAGTATTTTTTCCTTTCACATATCGATAATTTACCAACAAAAGACGAAAAATACGAATAAATTCGTTATTTTCTTTTATGTACGCAGTGATTGAGCTAGTGCCTCTGCTCTTCTTAGTTATAAAATGTTTTTCCTCCATGTCTGATTTTGCCGTCCCCTCCATTAACTACGCCACTGGTTCGTACAACAGCAATTATTCATTCGTGATTTAATGAAATATTCAGAAATTAAGGAATCCCCCCTATTTATCTTCGCAGCTACAAAAAAACTATTATTGTTCAGCTGTTAATCAACTCTTGTAGGTAATTGCAGTTATACATTCGAAAATTACCTGCCATGATCGCTATTGTAAACAATTTTTATGTGTAGGTAACATTACATTTACATGTGTAGTTTAGTATCCAAAACTGAATGAATCAATTACACTCCGTTGCCCAAAGCAGACTACTTTTAATGCAATAATTGATTCGATTATACATTTAATGCAATAGTTAATTTGAAAATATTAACATTTTAAATTTTTTAAATAATATTTTGCGATAACATCTACTCCTTTACCTTTTCGGACGGATTTTTATCTTTTCCATTGCAAAAACTGAATTCCTTGCTATAGATACACCTGCGAAATGACGAAAGAACAGGTGAAAATTTTGAAAAAAAAAGGCGTGAATCCATAAATTATATATAACTTAGTACTTCCATCGTCAAATATTTAAAGGTATTCTTTTCTTTTCATCGAACACGATGAGTGTGAATAGCTTAATTCAAATGAACAGATATTATATCGTGCTGCGAAGCCAACTTACTTCAAACTTTTCAGCTAGATTCTCAAATCACGCAATCGCTTTTCCAAGTCGTACCAGAATTACCTAGATGCGTGTCGTCTCGAATTTCCCGCCTTTTTCTTTGTTTTCTTTTTTCCTTTTCATATTCCCCTAAAATTACAAAAAAACGAACCCTCTTCACCTTGCTGAGGCCAAGTCCAATGACTTTTCTGAAACGCTGCTGCTGCTAGTGAAAGGGTTTTTGAACTCTTATCTTTCTAGCAGGGAGAGGACTTGATTTCCCAGAAAATGCGTTTAGTGGGTTCAGGTTAGTGGGCAATTTAGGTAGCGAGTTTTTAAACGTCCGATCATTTGACTTGGATAAAAAAAATTAAAAGTCTTTTTTTTCGTCTAATGCATTGCATTAATGATTTTTCCCCTGCAAAGGTGATGAATGCTTTCACTTACTAACTTTTCACTTACCGATAAGAGTGGAAATCATTTACATATATTGCGAAAGCAAAATGAATATGTAAATGATTTCTTAAATCCTGCCAAAATGATGTAAAATAAATGGTAAAAATTAGGGTTTTTTTAAGTTCCTTAAAATCTTACTCTATAACCATCCAGGTATGAATTTCGCGATTTATGTGTGCTGGAAGTTAATCGATTTTCTGCTGCATCCCGCTATTTCAGCGAGCTACTGTGTGTGTGCTATTATAATGCTGAATTATATTATATTATTATAGCATTGCATATAAATAACAATTTGCTTTGTTTCAAAAGTATTTGCACCTATTTGCAAAAGCTGTACAATCTAAATAACAATTTTAAAAAATGGTAATAAGAAGACTAAAAGTACTTTATGAATACGTATGTCCATGTCCAAGTATGAGAAAACGATTGAATAAATGTTTATTGATGTGAAGTTTTTCTTTATTTATATTACACTATCTAATGTTTCATACATGGAAAAATAAAATGCTTAATTATGCAAAACCTTTTTAGAACTTTTATAACATAAATTTTTTTGCTATTGTTTTTTCAGAGTTTAGAAGAGCAATGCGTAGGTAAATTTAATAGCAAAATGCAATACATTGGCGTTCAAAGCTCCTTTGACGTATTTAAACCGCCCCGTGTTATGTCGAGACAGTGCTATAAGAAGGATACTAAAATGCCTTATTGTTGAATGATTCCCACGACTTTTTCGTCGTGTTGCATCGAAATCATCATTATTTTCATGCTAATGAAAACAATGTTATCAGAGTGCTGTGATAAAAGAGGGTTGATTGCATATACATTTAATGTTATCCTGATATAAAAAAATAACACAGTTTTATTTTATCGAATAATTTATTCGATTATAGACTTAAATTTGAGTACATTTTTTATTTAAAAATATTATTTCAGAAATATTTGTTATATAATAAATTTTTGCATAAGAATGAACTTCATATATGAAGATATATTTACATTACATATAAGATTTTGATATGCAATTTTATCAGATACAGAGAGATTTTTTGCTGTTATAACTATATATGCTCAAATAATAGAAATTTAAATTAAAAGAAAATAATATATATGCTCAATGTATGTAAAATTTTGAAAATATACGATTGAATGCTTTTTAAAGAATAATTATTTACAACTTCACGCAATTTATGTATACTTTATATGCAAATTCTTAATACAGAATTTGATTTATAGGCAATGTAGCAATGGATGTCTTTTTAGATGAATCTTAGAAAAAGATACAAAAGGTAGAAAATTGTTGAAATCGCATGTGTGAATTGATATGTAGTTAATTTTTTTCATGTGTAATTGTAGAAATTTCTAAGTAAACGTTTCATTAATTTTTGAAGAAAATATTCAAAGGAAAAAAAATTCTACATTTATATAACAAGACAGCAGAAACACCAAACCACCATAAACAGCAAATTTTGTTCCAGAATTTCATCTGTGTGTTACAAATTATTTCAATTATATAATAGTAACAGAAAAGAAAACCAGTGAATTAAGACATTAAATTCACACTTATGTATAATGTTATCTTGAGAATTCTGCTTCTGAAGGTTCAACACATGACTACAATAATTGATCCTACAACTGTGTATCATTCAACTTATAAGACTTTTTAGCTTCCAAAATATAGGCCCTCAGCATGAATTGTCTTTCTTTAGGAAAAAGAATTATTAATACAATTTAAAATGCCGATTTTTGTCATGAAAAATTAAAAAAGAATATAACACTAAATGTAAATATAATCCCCAAAGATCCGTGCACAATTTTCGTTTCAATTGATCGAAAAAAAAGTTGTTCAAATCGCCTATATGTCTTTTCTCATCACACAATGACGCGATGCCGTTATTGCGTAATTGCGCGATTCGCTTGCGCTAATCCTTTCCGCTTCTACCCACGCCTTTCGCCTCCAAGCATCCTATTCCCAAGCTTTTTTTTCTCCACTGCATTAGGGACGCTTGTTCATTTTACTGCCTTTTAGCGTATTTTTCTCCACATGTGTTAGGAGTATACGAGAAAGTTTAGGGGAGGCTACTACCGCTGGTTACAGTTTTGAATAACAACCATTATTAATTCATTTTATGGTTTTCTTAGAATATTTATGTATTTCTGTTATTTATTACAGAATATTTATGTTTCTGTTTCTATTTATGTATTATTCTGTATCTATTTTATACAGAATATTTATATATTTCTATTCTTTTCCAATATGCTTAGTTTTTACTTTCTAGTATACGAAGTATACAAAGAGAAAGTATTGTAATCGTCAAAAAATTCGACCTCCAGATTTTGACGAATCTTCACGTTTTAGACCTCACCGAGTCCGAAAAACACAATTTTGGAATTATGTCTGTATGTCTGTCTAAGTGTGTGTCTGTCAGGGAACACAATAACTTGAAAACTATTAGTGCTACAGGGATGACATTTGGTATATGATATTTAACACAATTTGTAGGTTTCTATCAAATTTTAGAGAAAATCCGTCTACGGGAAGTTTGTCTGTCTGTCTGCGTTCATGTGAACACGATAACTCAAAATTCTAAATAGCTAGATGGATAAACTTTGGTACACAGTTTTATCATCGGGAATATAGGTCCGTATAAAATTTTGGACGAAATCCGTCGAAGGATTGACTGTCTGTTGGTCTTTAAAATCGCATACTTGTGAACACAATAACTCAATTAACACAATGACCTAGATAAATGAAGTTTTGTATGTGGCCTTCTAACCTTTATTGTAGGTTTGTGTTCAATTTTTGTTTCAATCGGCTAAAAAAAAACGCGTTTAAACTGCAAATTCGGTTTACTTTATCTTACGCAGTCCTAGTGCGCAATCGCGCTGGTTCTTCATTTTACTTCCACCTTGCTAAGTGAAACTCGTGGTATGCCGTTTCGCTTATTTTTTCTCCACCTATGTTAGGGAAGCTTGGTGCGTTTTACTGCCTTTGAGCTTATTTTTCCTCTACATGTGTTAGGGAGTATACGAGAAAGTTTAGGGGAGACAACTCCCACTGGTTATTGCAATGAAATACATTTGTATGGTAAATTTGAATTGCTTTAAATATTGCAAAATTTTGATTGCGATAATGCATTTACTTTTTCATTAATTGATTCATTTTTCATCATCAAATATAAAAAGCAATGTTTTATAGTGATGTTTGAAAATAAAATAATGCTTAATTATCTTTTTTTCACATATGCACGTTTTCTGGAAAATTGAATGAATAATTCTCAGCAAGCTGTTATTTCATAAACATGTTTTTCAAATTCAAATCTTAATAACTTCGTGAATATTGTATTTGAAAAGAAAGCAGGAAATTTAATTTTCGATTTAATTATTTGTATAAGTGTAAGCATAGTTTTAGTGTAAAAGTAAGGATTCATAAGATTCTCACATTGAAATATAAGGCTTTATATTCCTTTTCATTGTTCCGATTAAATTAAAACTGACTTTCGTTTCTATAAGCGTTTCGAAATGTGTCATTAGTTGAAACTACGTTTGAAGAGGAAGCATACTTAATAATTCATTTTGCACTTCGATTTTCATATATTTTTTCCGCTAAATATAGATTTGAAGCATTCTTTCTAAGCACTTTTTTATTATTCTCTTTCATCGTATACTAAGAGATTTATCAATAGTCATTTGTGGCTTTGAAGCTCACAAAAAAACTCAACAAATCAACCAGAATTACAATGATAAAAATACCATATTCAATTAAACTAATAGATCTCAATTTCAAGATGTGTTTTTCTGCTTCAAGCAATTCTTAATTTCATCGTAGTTAGTATATGTTCTGCCATAGTTAAGCTAAAAATTCAGTGATTAATTTCTATCTACCTAAATCTACATATCGCCCATTATGAGTTTAACCCCTTAACCGCCGCGACCGTCATATTGGCTTGCAACGAATTATCGCATTTTTAGGCTTATAAACTAAAATTTAATCATTAGTTAGCTTTATAATTTGACACAAAAATTACGTAGAATCCATAAGTATCTCAAGTATTCTATGCCTTCTTAGATGAATGAAAACGACAGCCTCTTTCCAAAACAGGAGGGGTCATCTTATTATATAGCAAAGAAAATGCGACTCTTAAGAGGTTAAGGCAATTAAATCTTTTTAACGTAAAGATATTTTTGATTAAAATTGGCATCTTAATAATGAATAAATGATTCTTTTTGATAGGCGGTCTTAAATCAGTAGTCAGGTCAGCTTTACAGTGCATCCCGGCAGCGGCGGCTCGTCAGCTCAGAAACAAGCAGTGCTGCAAACATTTTCTCTAGTAGTGATTTTTTGAACAAAGTTCAAATCTGGCATAATGCGACCTGCATTTTTTATATTCAATTATTCGCTAAGCGAAAGCTGTGAAAATACAATTTTTTGAAGGCCTGCAACGTCCAGCTTTTCTTAGATACCTCAAATAATAATGATTGATCCCTCCTTATAAAATTTTTAACTGAATAATATTTTAGAAAAATGTCTTCAAACTCGTTTTTGTACAGTGATTTCTTACAACAGAAAGCGAATACTCAATAAATCAGACGCGTTTCTGTCGAGGCAACATGAAGCGAAACAGAAACCCATTAAATATCCCATGAGAGGCAACATGAAGCGAAACAGAAACCCATTAAATAGTCCATGAGAGGCAATCACACAAAGTCATCACCC
>BGPR01000547.1:122625-145015 GCA_013235015.1 Araneus ventricosus
GGATGTAATTTTTTACTCTATCTGTTACATTAACGTCTCGCTTTCAATCTCCTAGACAGGTACCGTGGACGGGCATTATAATTTTGGATCGTAATCGATGGAATTTAAGATGCCACCAGTATCATCGAATTTCCACGCGACACCGATGTCTGTTTGTCATAATGTTAATAATGTTTGACACGACAGGAGATTGAACAAGCGGAAACATACACATTAACACTACAGCATACCCTCGAACTCGGAGCCACGACTGCTCTCTGTCGGTTGGTTGGGTATGCGTAAAACTTTATTGAAAAAAACCAAAGGAAAAAAATTACATTTTATATATAAGAATACTAAAAAAGAGAACATTTAGATCGAAAGAATAAAACTGTGCATTAAAAGGAAGTAAACAGGATTGTACATTGATTTATTACAGTTGCGGTCCTTCCGCAAAACTGGGCCGTTGTATTGGGTCCAGGTTGCAAAAAGTCATGTATACTAGTAGACTTGTAAGTTAAATTACATATAGAAATTCGCATTGGCGACGAAGAGTGTCAAGGCCCCTACAAGACTAGGACTGTCAGTCTTTGATTCCCTTTGCTATTGGTTTTCCATCAGAGGAACAAATATACCTGTGGAAGGTTCGAAGGAATGTCCGTATTGTCTTAGAAAAAGATGGATGATTTTCTCTTGGTGTTGTTGACTTTGAGAGGGTGGTGCCTTATGTGTGGGAGAAGAGAGAAGATGAGGACCTAGCGTTAATTGAGTCTGTGGCTAGTTGTTGTCACCATCTTTTGGAAAAAAGATTACTTCGTTTTCCGCGATGAAAGGGTAAGTTTTCTGATTTTCGCCCTAGAAAAGTTGTTGTTCAGAACTCTTTTCCACCAAAGTGCTTCTAGGTCAGCTGACGGTTTCTTATACACAGACCTCCGGTAAGATATGATCTAAAGCCCCCGATCTTCCAATCCGGGCCCTGAAATTCGGCATCCATGCCACCTCGACCATTTTTTGTCTAACAAAATGAAATATGCAATTACTGAAATATGTGACATATGCAAATGATACATTTCGATCATTTCTTGTTTTAAGTAAGACGTTAATATAGTACGCAATGGTTGATATATGATACGTAATGAACGGAAATGATAGGTTTTATATTTAAATGGCCATTTTGACCAATTCTTATTTTAACCCTTAAAAGTCCGATTTTTTAAAAATTGATTTAAAAATGTTTTTTGACTTTCATTTCTTGAATAAAACATGGAAAAATTACTTTAAGAAATCCTATTTTGTTTTAGGTATGGTTTATGGCTAAAGACAGTTTGTTACCAACTGACAACACTGGGCATTATTTCAGAAAAAAATTTCCTTGATAAAATTCTCTTATATTGCAGATGAATTTTAATAAATAAGAATACGGATAAAGGATTTCCTTCAACATTGTAGAATAAAATATGGTATTCAAAGCAAAAAGGATGCAGCCTCTAGTGAAAAACATCAATTTGTTTTTATTTTTTATCAGCACTCAAGCTGCCATCTATATTTTGCAAATTGACTTAATAAAATTTTCAATACATATCCTAAAGGTAGTAACAGGCATTAGAGTTCAATCTTATTCTCAAGATTTTAAGAAGACAAAATCGTGTATGTTGCTTAAAGGCAACACTGGGCATTTAAGGGTTAAAGTAAGTGAAACATTAATATGGTACGTAATCATTGAATTGCATAAAGAACGTAAATGGTACATATTGTATGTAAATGCCTATTTCCATCATTTGTTGTTTCAACAACAAAGTAAATAAACATTTAGATACATAATGCAGGTAAATTATACATATCGTATGTATCATTTACATCTATACTTATAAAAGGCAATGTTTACGTGTGTGTGTGATGTCCAGACGAATCTATCTACCTGTGTGCCAAATTTCATGGCTATGAAATTTGGCACACAGGTAGACGTAATGGTGACTCAACGCACCTCGAAGCCAGAATTTTAAAATTTAATCTAGAAAATTGAATTCTGAGAAATTTTTAAATAATAATCACTTTTATGGTATTTTTCGATAAGGATTTCGTCAAATTATCGCATCTGACGTTCTAACAACTCTATAATTTTCACTTTTTCAGCTTGTAACTGGAACGCTTCTGTCAGATTTATAACAAGAACGGTTAAAATATCGTATTCCGTTTTCTTAAATTAATTTTTTCCTGATCAGTTCAAACAGTTTTTTTTTTGCTAGCGAGATATGATAGTGCGAGTTTCTCCGGACGGAATCCAGAATTCATTATTGGTCTCGCAGGAGGTGACTTAATATGCTTTCAATCCCAGCATGCATTTCTACAATCCGATTCCTTCCGCTGGCGTCATTACATTCGGGTCATTCTCGAGGGGAAAAATAAGCGGGAAAATCAATAATATGTATCTTTTGATTTGAATTCGTTTTCAAAACTTTTTCGTGTCATTGTGGGCATTTCCCCCCCATTTTGTCGAAATCCTGATTCCAAGGGCAACGCCGTGCGCGTACTGCTAGTGTATGATAAAACAAAACACATAAGACTTAAATTTAGTAATATAATTTTCTTCAACTAATACGTTTTTATAATTTTGTTAGTAAATTACTTAGCTTCTCCTCACTTCATAAAGAGAAGGCGACGTTTTCTTCTTTTCTTAAACTGTAAAATAATATAAACAGAGCATAAAATTTTAATTAATGGATACATAAACCTCAAGGGGAAAGTAAAATCCACTCTCAAAGGAAGATACAATATCGAAACGAGATATTCTGCTTCATTTAATGACTAGCAATCAAAACCATAAATCTAGGATAAGTCGTTAGACAGTTACCTCAATTAGCGATGATCATTAAACATTCAGGTGGTCTTGATGAGATTCATTTCCCATCGGAAATTATAATTCGATCTTCAATATTTGGCACTTCAAGTTTCATTACAGCCAGAAAATGAACGACGAAATATATAAGGCACTTTTTGCTTGAAAGTGAACGATGACAAAATATATAAGGCACTCTTTGTTTTCCCACCATTCATTTTTAAAATGTCGTGTTAAAAAAGATGACATCCAAAAAATGGCAGCAAAGAAAGTGCTTTTTAAAAGTGACGTTTTTATAACCTTCCGAAACAACCGTATTAAACGAAGCGATGATCGTAAAACAGCTCGAGTATGATGTATAGGCTCTGGAAAATGGCATTAAAAGGTGACCTTTGCCATTTTTATGACGCTACTCAATTATATTGTAATACAAAGAAGAAGCCTTTATAGCCTTTAAATGTATTCTGTATCGTTGGGAACTAACAGTGATTATACGATTCAAAAGTTAAAACGAGTTTTTACGATTTGTTAACTGCAACGACAGGCCGTAATATGAGTATAGACTTGACACGTTTCCGAGTTCGTTCTTCCGACAGTGGAATCGATATTGTACTTCATTATCATATAAAAAAGCGCATTCGGAGAAGAATGCCGTAAACGTATCTGAAAGAGAATTTTATGTCTATTAAAGTGGGTGCAGTCGTTACTGTTGACAAATTGTAACTCTTCTATTTAAATCGTATATGGTATAAATGTATTGCCTCGATGTGCTTATGTTTTTATTTAAATAAATATATTTGTATATAAACTATAAAACTTGTTGTTAACCTTTCTTTTAGATACTGTACCAGTAGAATTTTTTCCCTCTGCTTAAGGTTTGGAAGAAATGTTGTACCACTAAGTCATTAAGCCGGCGATTCATCTGTACTCCATTCCATTCCATTTGTCCCAAAACTAGTTTTTTCCCCACCAATTCAAGTCGAAAAATCAGGCACGTTATTCACTTGAGGCTCCAAAGTTCGCTCAAGTTCGGGGAACAAAGATCGCTCCCCCTACCACAGATCTTTGATAGCCTCTATTCCTTCCCCACTTTAAGATTTTCCAGCCTCGTCGCGAGGCCTCAATCTAGGCAGATTCTTTGATGTGCCGCCTACCCTCGCATCGGTGTCTCAAATTGGAATGAGAGCATGCAGTGCTGGATTTTGAGTTCGATGGAGTTCCATCGGTTCGAATAATTTTTTCTAAATTTCATAGGTTTTCGACCTTGACGATTGCTTTTTTCTTCCCGTGTTCCAAAAATTCCATTTTGGATTAGATGTGAATGACCTGCTTTAGGGTTTCACAACTCCCGCAGAATCATAAATACCCGGTAGATCGTTCTACCATCCTCCCTTATTGTACCATCCCATGCATCATGGTTAAACAAAAACAGATGGAATAAAAAGTAAAAAATCCGCACTTATCCACCTAATCCGGTATCCATTTCAAGTGCCAATTTTTTAAAATTAAATTTAGTTCAAACTTTTTTTCACCTTTTTACTAATAAAATATCAAATAATTAAAAATCGGCAAATCCGGAACACCTGGTCACTTCAGCAGGCTTGTGTTTGCTTTACGTCTAGCCATAAACCCGCTAACGTTATAAAACGTCTTTTGCGACTGCTGACAAAAAGATGAAAAAAAAATATATGTTTTTAATTTTTCCTACAAGTGCTACCTCCAAACTATACCTAACTATTACTGAAAGAAACCTGTGAAGATTTCACAGAGTTAAATTTAGAACCCTGCTTGAAAGTAAACTGAGAATAAAATGTTAACTTAATTGAAATTTTAAAATGTCTTCCATCTCAACTGGAGTTATATAAGGAAAAAGTATGTAAAGCTTTATATATTCCCAGACAGGAAGGAGACTCAGATTGATCGATAAGATAATTTTAGCTTCCATAGAAAAGTAATATGTCATTGCTCTGTAAAGCCATTACTAAACATTACTTTACAAATAAAGTCGCTCCTTATGATTAAAATTCTTTGATATATATATTTTGCATTTTTCATTCAACATTTCATTAAAAAGATAAATTACTGCGGCGAATCTGGTCTTTTATTTAATGACGGTGATTTTCTTTCTTTCCAGCCATTCAACTAAGCTTCAGAAGAGAAAGAAAAAATTTCTAAATTCAATTAACAGTTTTTTAATGACGGTGAAAATATTTGCATGCTTTTCTTAGTTTCCAAACATTTAAATAAGTTTCAGACAGAGAAAAAAAGATTTATGAATTAAATTAACAAAATTAACTGTTACTTCCGGAAACAGACGTTTTTATTCCGTAGTATTAAATAAGTAGTAATAATTTTATTAGTTTCGTAGACATAGTATAAATGTATAGGGTTAACTTAAATGATTCAACGGATTTCAAAACACTGTGTATTGAGATATATACGACATACAAAGACGGGTGATACATGACAAGATACATACACTCCCCAGGTTTAAAAGCCCGCCTAGTGGCTCGCGTGCTCGCTAGATGGCAGGCGTCTTTCTCAACAGAGAACTGCCACATCGCTGGATAGGGCGTAGGGCGCGCTGGTCTGGATAATGTTCCTGTGTTGCCATGGCCCCCCAGGTCGCCAGATCTCGCGCCATGTGATTTCTTCCTGTGGGGTTATGTGAAGGACAAAGTTTATATACCCCCAATGCCAACAACGCCGCAAGCACTGAAGGAACGCATCACTGCTGCTGTGACGGACATCGACGGAAATATGCTATTGAACGTCTGGGAGGAACTGGATTACCGTTGGGATGTGTGCTGGGTGACCAAGGGCGCACACATTGAACATTTGTAGTATTTACCAGAAACTTGGTGAGTATATGTATCTTTTCATGTATCACCCGTCTTTGTACGTCGTATACTTGTAAATAAACAGTCGTTTGAAACCAGATGAATCATTTAGTCTCACCCTGTATTTTGACTCTCAAAATTTTACCTTTTTCTAATTATCAGAGCAATGTTGGCAACTCTTCGGCTTTTTTCCCTTCAAACAAGAAAAAAAATGTATATTCAATCAATCCGTAAAAAAGTAATGCGTTTCATTGTTCATGTACGAAGACGGTTCTGAAATATTTCGATTCGGAAATTAATTTGTATTAATTTTACATAACTATTATTTTCTCCTATACGACGTATGCATAGAAAAAGTATTATAATTTCAAAAAAAAACCGACATCGAAGTTTTGACAAATTATTAAAAACAATTTCCAGTATTATTTTTAACCGTCTGTGATATGAATAGGGTAGTTCAAAAATTCAACAAGCAGGTTTGTCAGCATTCGAAAGAGCTATTATGAATTTGAGATGTAATCCTTGCACCAAAATTGTAGGTATATACAATATTTTGACAAAAATTCATCAACGGCGAGTAGTACTTTTCCGAAACACGTACTCGATTTTCTTCACTGCACTATATGGAACTACCCAAAAAGGATATTTACAATTTTTCTTTTCAACATGGGCGTTACTATTCACCTTGTATGAAAATGTTGCATTTATTTTTATTTACTGCTTTCATTTTTGAACCAATTGTCACTTGCGTTCAAGGATAATATCCAAGTAGGAATTAATTTGCAAAATTTCAATTAATCAACATTTAATGTTTTGTTTTAGTTAACGATTTGTCAGTTAAGGCTTGTAAGAACTACAGTTTAGATTCGTATTAACAAATTTTTCTCTTTTTTCATTTCGGTTTCAATAATTAGATTTTTCTTAGTCATTTCGAACTCTTCCTGTTTGTCGTTTAACGTCTCACTGGCTTAAAATTTCTGGTGAAGGTAATGTATTTCTGGTGCTTGGGCTGGCAAATATCTTGAAAGTCATACCTGAATCTTGGAGAGGATTGTATTAAGAATGACGGACCTCCTTTTGATTTTAAAAATTCTGATTTATTTTCTCCGTTGAATGGGAGTTGATATTTTGTCCGCACATGGGTGAAGCTGTTTACATGATCAGTATTTCATTGATACTGATAGCTTTTTACATTGGGCCACTTGAGGGCGCTACTGTTAGTAGGCGGGGCATCTTGCTTACTTAACAAATCTTACTAAGTCCTTAATCATTATTGCTGAGTTGGCGAACCCATTCATGCTGCAGATTTATCCTCGATTATTTGGACATTTAAAATCGGAAGAAGTAGGAATAAATATTGTTTAGCAACGGCTTCGGAAACTCTCCGCGCTTTTGCGCATGCGCCGGGCGGAGTTATTTTCATCAAAATAGGGGGAAAGTGAAGAATGGAAGGGTGATGTTTGCGTTTTACTGAGCGTCATCTAACAAAGAATCCGGAAATGCGCTCATATGGACTCACATTGCCTGACATCCCTTTCCGGTGTAAAATCGTCCAAAAGTGGTAGTCTCGGAATCTGTTGCTGAACAGTACAAAGCTTCAATTACCACAAACTTGTTTGAAGGACATAAAAATGGATTTTCGTAGACGTAGCATGAGATCAGTTCTCGAATCTTAATCTAAATCGAAATTTTTTAAAAAATAGCTGTCGTTAATTATTCCTTAAAGAATTATCCTTATGTCAGAAAGTTGCAGATCATGCTGCAGTTTTCTGGTGCACATTATTTTTCCAAATCATATTGAATGTATGGCAAAAAGGATTAGAGCAAATTTAAAAATAAGGCCCAGAATTAGTACATATATCTAATAATACGATCAAACTTGCAGTCAAATAGTTTATTTTAAAAATGTAGTTACTTTGTATTATTTTCCAAACCAAATGTGAGAAAACCAAAACCTCCATCTATTGAGTTAGACTTGATACTTTGAAAATTGAATTTTACTATGAAATTGAAAAAGGTACATTTTTAATACATAAAAAGTTAATATCCTATGAGTTAAAATTCGATACTAAAAAGGATCATGATTTAACATTTATGTACCCCATATCTTTCCAACGCAAATTAATCTAAGGGCTATTTTTCTCCTTGTTGATTTAAACTAAAACTAAGTGGGAAACGAACTTATAAGTAAGGAATGATCAGAAACATGATTTTTTTCTGACAAATTTTACAGAAGATTTTTATTGAAATATTTCATTTCTTCAATACAACATCAAATACAGTACGAGTAAAAATGTCTTATATAAACTATAAAAGTAGGTCAGGTATATAATGAAGATAATTTTTATAACGGATGATTCAAGAAACATTGGTCAAACGTGAAGAGGCGATAGTACATACCAATCCAAGGGAATTTTGTAATAGTTTGCTTGGCCGAAAAGGAAAACTAAAGGCAGTAGAGCCACCATAATGTTGAATACGACAGGCCGAGTGAAAACACAAAACTAACTCATAAGTAATAAATTCGCATTTATTAATCTATACTTATTACAAGAAATGCGCAATGGCGCGACCGCCAACCTCAATGCACGCCTCACAGCGACGACGGAGCTATTGACAAAATCTGTCGAACACACCAGCCCTCTCGTGCACGTGGACAGCAGAGGCCACGATTCTGGAGACGAAGTCCTCGGCAGATTTCATTGGAGTTTCATGCACGAGACCCTTGAAGCCGGCCACTCACTTGAAGTATAGCCATGCCATTTGTCCTAAGCCCGGTTTTTCCCCACCCATTTTAATAGGAAAAATACTGGCACGCCAATGTATTTAGAAGGACGCTAACTCTGAACGAAGGTAGGGGGAGCGATCTTCTTTTCCTTTCTACAGCAATCGCTTTTCGATTTTTCCCCAGTCAGCAGATTTTAATTTATGCTACCATCACAGCGAGGCTTCAATCTACGCAAGGCATTGTTCTTTTCGCTAGCCTCTTTCAGGATCCCTCTGAAGCGAGACTTGAAACTCCAGCGTTTACGCTCCGATTTCAGTCCAGACGTTGGCTGATTTCCATAGATTTTGATGGCTTTTTCCTTCTCGCGTTCCAAAATATCTAGTTTATCTGTGAAGTGAATGGCCGGCTTGAGATAACTCCCCAAAAAAGAAGTCAAAACGGCAAATCGGTCAATTGAGGGGGGCCAAAATATGGGACCACCTCCGGAAAGGTGACGTCTAGTTAGTCATTACGAAAATTTGCAGGCCATTGATTTTTTTGCAGACAAGTTACACAATAAGCAAAATAAATAAAGAAAGAAACAAAAAACGGAAAATTCTCCTTGTTACTATATTGTGTGCGAAGTATTCAAAGAAAAGTATTCGTCAAAGAATTCAATTTCGAGATTTTGATGAATCTCCACATTTCAGATTTCCAAAGTCCGAAAAATCATTTTCGGGATTATGTCTATCTGTCGCATGATTGCGAACATGGTTAATTCCAAATAGGAACAAGCTAGAGGATGAATTTTAGCATATGATTTTTGCATCCAGATTTTAGATTTCTGTCACGTTTTAGACAAAATCCGTCAAAAAGAAAATCTGCTTGTCTGTTAATTCATACCCAAGTGAATACGATAACTCGAAAACTCAGCAAGTTTATAGATGGAATTTCACATGTAGTTTTGTCACCAGAAGTGTAGATCTGTCTCAAATTACGGACCAAATTCCTACCCTGACAGACCGTGTGAATGTGAAAGCAATAACTCAAAGACGACACAAGATAGAGAAATGAATTTCAATACGTGCTCTTTACACCGAAGTTGTACATCTGTATCAAATGTTGGACTCAGCCGATCAACTAGAGAGGGTCAACATGCATACTCGATTCTCTTCACTAAACTCGACACAAAACGCGTCATATTGTGGAAGTGTATGAGAAAGTCAGGGGGAGAACACCCCCCCCCCCCCCGCTGATTATTATTTCTATCAAATATAATTTATGAAATTCTAATTATTTGAAATTGCACGCGAACTTTACGAAAACCATGTGTGTCCTTGACTGTTTAACTCTCCAAACATGAAATCTAAGCAAAAAAAAAGAACCGAGGATGTAAAAATTTTTTATATGTTATCAATTTCTTCTATGCTCCAGTTTTGGTAACGATGGATTGAAAATAACTTTTGTTTCTAACTCCAAAGTGACTCTGCAAGACACGTGTCAAGGGAAATTAATGCTTATGGCGTATTATGTTAATTTGTCTTCATTTCACAATTTGTGGTTAGTTTAGGAATACAAATCAGTTTAAATTTGCATTTCAATTTGAGGAACAAAACTACGTTCCTTAAGATAAAAGATATTAATGGAAAGAAGAACATAATGATTTACGTCTTTGCTTTTGTGAAGTAAAATCGCTGTAGAAAGTTCTTTAGGAGGGTATTAGTCACCATCAAATGTTTTATTAGGATTTTATTTCTTATTAATTTATTTTCCGATAATTAAGTAGTTGTTTTGCTCAAAATATCCTCTTAAAATGTAAATCCTTGAAAAGTTATGCCATTTTTTAATCTTTCCAGCTGGTAGTTTTATAAATAAAAGACTTTTTTCGTTTATTTTTTGGTTCCATTTGTTAATCACAAGTCATCCATCAAGGGCGCCCGGTGAATTTAAGTTTACTGCGGAAAGAATCGTTTCACTGGATGAAGAGACCCTCTTTGAGGGAAATTTTTTTGTAAAATAACGTAAGAAAAGAGACTATAACAGATAAATTTTGCAGCTAACGCTCGTTCACATACACAAACGATTACAACCAGTGGCGAATCCAGGATTGGGGTTTCGGGGGGCTGAGGTATAAAAAATTTTGTATCGTCCTGACGAATGTCAAATCTTAAGGCTTATGTAAACCAAAACACTTTAACTTTACAAACTTTACTCACCTGACAATAAGAATAATTAAGAACACTACAATACTTTCAATAATTTAACAAAAAACACAGTGAAATAACTCGCAAAACCATGTTTCTGACCGAGTCTAAGTTGCAAATATGAGTGAAATGACTACAAAAGTGGGAAAACTTTCGAGCCTGTCAAAAGCCAGGAAGAAATGTTTTCACTTTTCTTAAAGGGAGATTAAGAAAAAACAGCTGTAGTGATTATAAATGAAATAAAGAATTCTGGTCTAGCTCTAGAGGTGCTGCAGCCCGATAGCCCCCATGGATTCTCCACTGATTACAACACTTCAATCTGGAAGGCTTTGGGCTTTGAAAAGAATTGTCAGTTGGCGAGAGTATTAGGCCAATGGCGATTCTATACACAGTGTTCACTTCAGAATTTTAAGCATTTTTCCCCAGCCAAAGTGCGTAATATTTTGGAAAAACTAGTTAATAGCTACATTAAGCCACAAACCGTACTTCTGGATATAAATCAAATAACAATATATTTACAAACATATACAATCCAATAACGAGTTAAAGTTAAGTGAACTTATTCATCATCGCTCAGTGATAAAACACAGGCTTCAAATTCTTCGTCATTGTAAACCCAATAAAATTCTTCGTGCTTGTAAACCCAGTAAAGTTTGAACGTTAACTATGGGCATTTTTACATGTGAGCGAGCACCTAACATTCTTAACTCTACCAGTGAGAGATGCTAAGAGAACGATTATCATCTTTTAGTAGAGCTAGAGATCCAGGTTTTAAATTATTATTATTATTTCAAATTGTAGTTTAAAGCAATGGAGCATTTGGAGGTGATTCAAATAATCATGATGCCACCGTCTTCAAATAGATTTGGGAAACCAATTATCATATTTGGCTATGGTTTCTGGTTCTTCTGCTGATGTTATGGGTTTTTCTGTAAGAAAATGTTTAAAAATTAAGGCTCTGAAATCCATCGGATTAAGACACGAACATTAATAACTGGTGTTAAAAATCTTCTTTTTTAAGCTATAAAAGAAAAAAATTGCTTATTACCACAAAATTTTAATATCTGTATTATATAAATGCGTGGCGCAAAAAGAACCTTTATTTCTTTCTCCACGTTGGCAACGATCAGTTTGTTTACCAATCTCAACCCTAACGCCGAGCATTCCGCTAACCAGTTGAACTAATCGCTTACACGTTATAAAAAATTCGTGATTTTTTTTTGAATTTATTGATTTAAAATGAGTTTTTTTGCGAACTGTTGAATACAATTTGAGTAGAAGAGAGCAGCGTGCAAGGGAATCCCTGGATGAAAGATTTCGGCGAAGATCTTTCAGAAATCTATCTATATATATAAAACGCTTATGTGGACGCAAAATCAGGCCGAATTTGATACTCGCAAGTTTGGAGAATTGTTTACGTTTGAATCGGCGGAACTCTTGAATTGGTTTGAAGTCGGAAACAACGATATATTTTTTGAGTTAGATCGTTTGAATTAAATAAGTTTGAGTCGTACAGTTTAGATTAGATAAATGAATGAATGTGTGCTTAATACTGAATGTCCTTTTCAGCTAAAAGTTTCTGAAAAATTAGTTTATTCATCTCTTTCTACAGCTCAAATTTTCCGAGTTCCATCTATCCAGGGAAATATTGTGTACCTCCCTTCACTTAATAATAATTTGAGTGAGTCTGTTTATTTGTGTGGAATCAACATTTAGTTTAAAAAAGTTCATGTTTAAGATTTTGCTGGAAAAAACGATGTTTGAAGATTTTGAAAAAGGCTATCTAATCAATTTTAAAATGTTAAGGGTAAATAATTATTATGGGTTTTACTTTTGAATAGTTAATATGAACATGTTTCAAGCCAAAACTGTCCTTTTTTAACTAAAAGGTAGTAAGATGGGTTACATCATTCTACTACAACTAGAATTTTCTGAGATTTAAAACACAAATGACTACACTGAGAAAAGCACTATATATTTCTTGATTGAATAAGCATGTATACAAGTGGGGAAGCTATTGTGAGCAATATTTAATTGAAAAGTGGGAATGTTCAAAATTTTGTTGTAAAAAGCAATGGTTTTGGAAATTTTTGAAAAAAGCTCTCTTATCAATTATAAAAGGCTAAAAGCAAATAATTATTATGGGTTTTAACTTTAAATAGGTAATACGAACACGCTTCAAGTCACTATTTTCTTTAAACTGTCCTTTTTTTAGGTAAAAGGTTGCAAGATGAGTTATATCATTCTGCGACAACTAGAATTTTCTGAGATTTAAAACAAAAAAGACTACACTGAGAAAAAACACTATATCTTTTTCGACTAAATAATTATTGTAATAAGCATGTATACATGTGGGGAAGCTTTTCTGAACTACATTTCATTGTATATAGGGCATATTTGAAAGTTTGGTGGAAAAAGAAATGTTTAAAAATTTTTTTGAAGATTTGGAAAACGTCTATCTTATCAGTTTTAAACTTAAAAATTTTGTTGGAATGACGTTATGTTGAAATAAACTGCTGATGAAATAGTCAAAAGTGTATGCCAAGAAGTTTTAAATGACTGATTTCTGATTGATGAAAATAATTTTGATTTTTAATCATCTCAGAATCATAAATATTAACATTCAAATTTCTTTCTAGCATTTACATATATATGTGTGTGTGTGTGTGTACTACCAGAAGATTTTAATTGTAGAAACTTATGAAAAATTAATTTTAGGAGCTCATGCAATTTCAAATAATTTAAATTTACTTTTAATAATTAATGTACTTATAATTTCCTAATACTAGCAGAAACACATAACTGTATGGCGAGCGAGCGAAGTAAGCTGGGATCATACAGTGATCCCGAAAGAATCACAATGTGATTCTTGGAAGCTGGCGAGCAGGGGGTGTAAATATATATAAATATTTTACAACAACTGTGCTAGGACGCACAGTGTTTTCATTGTAGCGAGCGAAGCGAGCAGGGTTTGCATAGCAAACCCCAGAGGATTGCAACACAATCCTCCGGGGGGTGGTGAGCTTTAGCGAGCAGGGGGCAGAGCCCCCTAGTTTTCTATTATTCATTTTAAACGAAACTAGAAGGATTTAAATCCTTCTTCCCAAAATCCTCTGAAGTTAGAGGAAAGAGTCTGTAAAAGTTTCATTTTATTTCTCCAGAGGCTAAATATTCTGCCAGGGATTCACTTGTTTATTTTAAGTAAGTTGCTCAGACGTTTTAGCTTTGGCCCACAAAGTTAGACATATTATCTGAGTAGATTACAATGCTCTTTGTAAGGTGTGTATAAACTTATAAATCAAGCTTCACGAGTTAAAGTAGACATTAATTGCAGCTTTAGTGAGAAAGTATAATAATTATTTAAATTATGCCCTTGCAACTTTTTCATATTTTTAATTAAAAATTCTCTCTAAAGAGTCCAATTCTATTTCAATTTCATTACCTTATTAACAATAGTTTTCAATTTTTTAGAATTCTTAGACACATTAAAGGATAAATTAATAATTTTCAGGGAGAAATAACAGCACAGTTCGGAGTGACACAAAGGATTCAGAATTCCATAAACATAAATGTTCCATATAATCAACAACATTTCACAGTTTAACATAGATCCATAGGTTATAACCACAATCCGACTAGATGGATCACAATTCATGTAGAATAACACAAGTTAGTAACTTTTATCTTGGAGGTAACCCTCGTAAATACATGCGAAAACATCACCACTTGAATTTGGGGGATTTTGATCTCGAAAATAGTTGCTAATTATCAAATAATATTGAGTTAGCGAGAATGATGTACAAAGTTTAATTCACAGTGTTGAATACAACATTTACAAAATAGTACATGCAGCAAATTTGGTAGTAAATATATGTGCACGAGGAAAATAATAAATATATTAAAGTAGAAAAATAACCACGTGATTATCTCAAGTTTTTGAGGAAATGCTGTTAATATTTGTCAGAAAGTAAGTACACTTTTCACTTTCCATATCAAAAAGTGGCAAACAGTAAGATAGCAATTTCGAAAGTTGATTTCTATGTATAGTGAATTTCCAAAGGGGAATTTACTTTCTGTCCTCTAACCTCTAGCAAAAAAGAACGAGTGTTATTTTTGTTATTTTAACCACATAATTCCAGTATCATATTCATGTATTACATTTAAAATTAAAAAGTAAAAAAATATTTTTGACAAGAATATTGGGTGAAATTCGCATACATTGACTTTGTCCAGATACGTACGTAGTGATACGTCCCAGAATGTGGGATGTATCCACTGCATGGAGGTAATTGGCTTACGGCCTCCGTCGTACTAGAGCAGTTCTGTTTCCTGTCGACTCGACTAATATAATTTCTGGATACGCCATGGGGCCTGAATTTCCAGGTATACGACAGCAAGAATTTCTATTCCCTATTACATCAATAAGCATTAGCAGAAAAGACGCGCTTTGACGAAATCCAATGTGCAATCAATTTGACTCTGCTATTCTAATTGAAACGTTTGAAGTCTGAACCCTATCACCCCCCTTCTAGCACTTAAACAATTAGAGGTAAGCACTAACGAAAAAGTGAAACTTTATTCTCTTCAAACTTTTTGGCTTATTATTTTATAAAGTTTGTTAACTTTTTGTTAAATTTGTGCCTTTTAAAATTCTTATTTCCTTCTCTACACTGTTTCTGGATCTTGTAAACAAATCGTAAATTCATGATTCCAACCTTCTTGATTCAAGCATTTTTACCAGCTAGCAGATCATTTAGTTTAATAAACTATTCGCAATATCGTTCTTGAAACGTTCGGGAACAGAACTCATTATTTTAATTTCTTTTTCTTTAAAACAATCTATCTTTTCCTAAAATTTTTTGTTGTTACTCTTCTAAAACAAATTAAATAACTTTGATTTTTATTCGGAAAATTTTGATAATTTTATTTTTATACCTTTGTTTCATATGATGATGAATAATTTTATTCTTTTGTATTATGTGAAATTTATTATAGTGCATTTTTAATTTATTATTGGCTCAACAGCGACTGTTGCAAAGCATAAATGTTGCCATAAATTTGTTTAGGCATGCTGCCAAGTGCAAGAAATTTATCTTGCCTAGTTGGCTTAAAATCGCACGTTCTGAAGCTTACCCTATTTGACAAAATTTATGTGCAATTCGGCTCCTTCTCGAGGTAACGGAAGACTTCCGTATTCTTATACACAGAATAAATTTCATTAATAAACATTCTTATGACATTTCTGCCTTTTTGTAATTCAAATATTTATTAAAGATAAACGTAGATTTTAACCAGAAGAAATACTTAAGCTTGAAAATGTTTTCATTGGGCAGAGGTCAGATTTGCCTCAATCACTGAAATAAGACAAGATATGTAATTTAAAAAAGAGATGTGAAAAAAATTCACAATTCCCGCATATATTTTGGGCTCGAATAGGACGCAAATACTTGATAAAGCATCGTTAAGGAGTTACGTAAAATGTATCCTAAAGCTATTTAAAATTTGTGAGCAATGAAAACTTATTCTAAGAACCATAAATTCTTAGAAAAAGAGAAATAAGTAATTGATACCACTACGATTTCCATACCATTGAATTGCATAACGGCATAGACACCGTAACTTCAACCGTATGAAAGGTAAATATCTCCGTAAACATTCAAGGTTAACATACAGTTTTAAGAAATTTCCATATTTATTATTTGTAACACGAAATCATCTTTTTCACAGCTTCTTAATGAGAAAACCGCATTAATTTGGTTTTGCATAATAGTATGTACACCACAAGCAAACAAATAGAAACCACAGTTGGAGAAATTACTTAATTCCGCTTCTAGGGAGAAAAAAAAATGAAAATAAGGAAGTGATTTTGAAAGAAATATTCGCTTTCCTGTGATTGGAAATGATCTTTGCTGACCACTAACTCACGCCTTCAAGAAAAGTGGCAGAAATGCATTAATCAAATTTTAAACAAGGAGATTTAATCTTTTACCGATTTAAGCTCAGTTTACTGGGATTACAGCAATGAAATATCCATGGATTTCAAAGAAGTTTAACAAGATAACTAACTACAAGAGAACCGGCGACGGATCTAATACAGAATTAAATATGCCTGAAAAGGAGTACTACTGGGCTATCAAAAAGCTATTAATCACAGCTAAAAATAAATAGCTTGTTTAAATATTCATTTTGTGTAACCTGCACGTGTTCTACTATTAGTAGTTTCCAAATCTACTTTGTCCATAATAGTCAGAAAAAGTTATTTCTTTTGCTTCTGGTGAAGAAAGGTAAGTTATGTAATAAGATAACAAGACAGAACAGGAAAAATTCCCTTTACTACGTTCACTATCACATGTATTAAAAGTGTTTACCTCTAATAACATGGATAGACATTTGAACATCAGGCTGTTCACAATAGAATATTTGTATTGTAATGATCTGCATCAATCAACTAGAATATTTTTGTACAAGTAACTCGACGATGGTAACAGAAAATTAAGGTTTTCATAGAAAATAGTTCGTTCATTTTTGTGTTTCATTCTGACGCAATGAAAGAAAAATACCATTAGCGACAAAGTACCATTAGAAGAAACAACCACTCAGGAAAGCTGTAGAATCTTCTGGAATTACCGTCAGAACATTTATTGCATCCATAACGCTCTGAATATAGTGGTTGCGATTTAAGTAAAAAGGGTTCGTGTGTAGAAATAGTTACTTTCTGTTAAACTGTATATAATAGTTGTTCCTGCTATGCTGATATTTTTGTACCTCGGTAACGTAATTTAAGTTCTCGAAACAATTCAAGGCTATATAAGTTTTCTATGATCTAACAGTATAATTGAATTTTTATTTCTGTTTAGGAAAGAAGTATGATAATACAAGTTTCCTGCATTTTCAGACTTTGGAATATGCAGATATTGTCTGCGATGTCGAAAGTCCTGCATTACTTTTAGAAAAAAATCCTTCATCTTAGTAAAACCTGAGAAACTGCATAGCAGATGCATATAGAAGCAAAAAGGCATTGAATATATCTAAACAGATAACAAACTTGTTTTAAATATTGGATTAAAAATACTTCAGAGCGAGCAATACTACAGACCTCAAATCATTTAGAATTGTGCTGAAATTAATAGAGTAAGGTGTGAAAAATAGTTTGATATTGAACCATATTTTGAAACAGAATTCAAATAAATAAGTCTTTCACTAGTCAATGGATACTAATTTCAATAAATTTACATTTCAAAGAAGCTTTGATTGTACTTACTTCAAAAAATTGATTTAAACTTCAAAGTTCTTATTTCATATTGACAAAAAGAATTACACATTGCAAATAATTATTTTAAATTAGATTCCAAGATGTAATTTTATGTGAATAAAGTAATAATATTACTGCTATTGTATTTATATTTCCAAAGCCATAGTTTTTCTATTGATTCTTGTAGATAATCAAAACTCCAGTTTTATTACAGATTTAATATTGTTACTGAATGGGAAACCATAAGTATAATACCTATCTTAAGGTTACAATTTAAATATGCACATTGTAAAAGATTTGAATTTCCAGTACAGTTTTAAATTCTATAACAAACCAAGGACATTCTTAAAACTGTTGAATTCTGTTAATTTTTTTCTTCATATTAATAAATACATTAGTTCACACAGTTCTAGTATGTTATATATAACGTCAGATTACTTGTATAATATAAGCATTTAAAAAGAAATGGAAATTAAGTGCAGTTTTCCCATTCTATAAAAGATAACTGATATAACTCGTTTTTATTTTTTATGTAACAGAAAACAATAACAAAAGTTCGCAACAATAACAAAATTGAAAGCACTCTCAACTAAAAATAAAAAAACAACTTAAATTAGACAAATAATCGGAGCAAAGTGATTTAACTAGAATAAGGTATTTAAAAATAATTTAATCGTTGATTGAAGAAACCACATAAGTCATTATTTTTTTTTTTTTTCAAAATTGCGGTAATGCTGTTTCCACACTCTAAAGGTATATTTGCATAATTGGCGAAGAAATGACAAGAGTCAAGTGAAGTCACATTATAGATATAAGATCAGGCTTTAAAAAGGTGAAAGGCAGTCCATTTTGATCATGGAAGAGACAATATTTGCTTAAATCTTCTTTTATTGAGAAATCAGGCGTTATTTCTTCATAGGTAAAGTATCTAATTTTTACGTAACTCCATGACCAGTATTCAGAAGGTTACGCCTGAGCGGCGCGTTGTTGTTGAAAGTTTACATGCTGGCGTGAAAAAGGGCCGAAATGAATGCGCAGAACGCTTAAGTAGCCAGAAGAGGGAATTTCCCCTTTAGAACTCGTGACTTGAAAAGAAAGTTGTAGTGCGTTAATTATGATGAAAGTAGAAGTATTTAAAATGAGGTGTCGTTAAGATTATTTAGGAAAGTTAAAAAATTAAAATATCACATAGATATATAAAATGTACCAAGTATTAAAAAATCATTGATTTAAAGCAAGCAATTAGTTTTTTTAAAACTCCCGGCATTTAAAAAGTATTATTGACTTATGTGTATTCTGCACTCAACTATTCAATTAAGTCGTTTAGAATGAAATAATAAAATGCAAATAAATAACGAAATCGTTTGCGTACTGTAGTTTCAACGGAAACAATATTGCTACGAAAAATCGTCCGGTGGGTTTACGGTGAAAGCAGTCCAACATGAAGAATGCTGGAGAACGACGCTTAAATCCACGAATATTCAAGAAAACACGAAGAACAAGTAGCAAGATAAACAGCACTTGTACAAATTAACAACATCAGACAGCAAATCAATAATAATAACAGCAACAGCACTAACAATAGAGCTTAGCGTCCAATAGCTGACCAATTCGCATTGTGAACAGAACTCCAAGGAGATTATTATTTCTCGTTTGAGTAGCTCGGTGTTTATATCTTTTCCGACAGGACGTGACGTCACATAGAATTCTCTCAAAGATTCTCCACAACCCACGTCCACCGACTCACTTATAGGGTTTAGAGTCTACAAGGACGGACGGGCCTAAGATTCTCCATAATTCCGTTCCTAAGACCATTACTTTCGCATATTCGAGAACTTTTATATTGTCGCCAAAGTCGCCAAATTTGTCGTCAAATAGTCGCCAAGTTTTCCCTAGTTCAGGGGTTTCTGGCTAGGCCTGCACCGGCATCCAATAAAAGCCTCTATAAATGTCACTTTCCATCTATAAGACTAACATTGCTGGGAAACGACATTACAGGTTCTAACAATATCTACAAGGATTAAATGTATTAAATTGAGCTTCAATTCAAATTCTTATGGGAGTAAAAAAGTTTTAATTTTTAATTTTACAGTCAAAAATATTTCTTTTATTAACTTATAAATCGAAAATTAACTACGAATACTATATAATACTATATTATCATGCAAGATATTTAACGTTGTTTGAGTATTATTTTACATGTACTTTTGTAATGCCAATAAAAGAATTTCAGCAATTCTTAATGGATTGTTACATTTATTTAATGATAAGAAAAAGAATAGAATTGTTATTAAAGAGCTATTAGGCACTTCTTTTTATTCTTATCAGAACCCTGTTTGAAGGTCATTTGGATTTTAATAACCAATTAAAGAGCAGAATAAGCAAGAATAGTTTGATTATTTTGCTTTACAAGATTACATTTATTTGTTTTTACCAGTTTTCTCTTAACTTTCTGAGCATTGCCAAAGTCGATATTATTTTTTCCTGTTTAAAATTTCATTCGGAAACCTTTTGAAAAACTCAAAATGAAATACCATTAAATACAGGCGATGCTTTAAAATAGGCTTCAGCCGAACCCTTTAGAGAACGTATTAAAATCTACGCAGATTATTATCGCTACACTTCTAAATCGCTATTTGCAGCGATGGCTGAGTTAACTCAATTATTTGCATAACTAATTACTTAGATTAAGTTTATTTGGAACATGGTACGTATTTAAAATAAAGATGGTAGATTAGCTCTTTCAGCAGAACATCAACTCATCGAAAGTTATTAGCAGTCCAATATTTGCGTAACTAAGCAGTCATATTTAATTAAATCAAGGTGAGTGATTTTGCCCAGGTAAGTGCAAACCTCAAAATACCTGATACGGGTAAATGGATTACATATTTTAACTAAATTGTTTCAACTCAGACATCACAGTCAAAATTAAGCAGATTGCTGGATTTGATAGCCTGTTGGAAACTGGAAATTATTTCCATCATAAACATTCATGTAATATAATTGAGGTATTGGAACATTATCATAGTTTACTGTGAATAGAATACACATTTCCTGTCATTATCTATTTGATAAATTTGATTTCTGTGTGTATTTCAGCTTTTGGATTCACTTCTAAATGACGAACTAAGAGATATAAATTAAGATATTCTCATTATTCTGTAATAAATATTTCTAAGATGAAATTTCCTGTTGTTAAGGGATCATCGCTACAAGCGTATCTATAGTTTTTTTCACTTCCTTTCTTACTATCTTTTCATATCTTCGTTACTAAACAAGTTGATAAATCACTACTGTATGAATTACACTGAAAAGAATCTCGAATAAAGGATTATATTTAACGAAATTGTACTATCAGGAATTTCTGGACCTTTATTCATTTAAATATCAATTTAACCCTTTATGAGGCTGTAGTAAGTGTGTTTACCACCAAATTCCTTAATTTTTAAATGCAATTTTTAAGTTTGTCATAAGTTCTTTCCAATTTTTTCGATGAAACAAAATCCGAGATGTTCCAATTTCTTTTTTCAAACCATAACGAAGTAATCAATATTAAATGAGAGCCGTTTTTGAAATCAAAAATTCCTTTTTTCTGCCAACTGAATAACCTACACGTTTATCTTTTCTTGAAAGTGTGTTTTTTCAAAGATTTAAGCCAAGCGGTTCATGTCTTAAAAATTTGAAGACTACCTCCACTCTCGAGCGCAAAATATTTTACAACTTTGATTCTGTTCATTTTTTATGTATTTTATTAATGATTTAATGTATTTGTTTTCTAAATATAAGGAGTAAAATTTGTGCATAATATAGGCGCGCAACATTGTACACTGTTTAGTTTAAGATTGCAAATATAGCTTTGTAAGTTAGAGTGTATGAAGGGCAAAAGAAGATACTTTCTCGAGAGACAAATTACGATGTCTGGTGTTCCTGAAAACAATATTGTCTCCAAAATGAATGAGAACATTGGATAAGCCTTTAAACACTGCGATGAGGAACATACCTTAGGTTGGAGGGACGAAGTCTACTGTTCATAGAATTGCTAGTTTAAGCACTGCACTTCTAATAACATTTGGCAAATTGCTTCAGTGTACGAACAAGCCTTCAAGCTTTTCATTTCCTGGAAGTATACAGAAAGTTTTCCAATCAATTAATCAATTCAGTGTGGAAATTTTGATAAATATAGATGTTTCAGACCACTCTTATTCCGATTCTTTATGCTTATAATTGTGTCCATGTTCACCTGTCGATTCAAAATTTATTATTGCGCCAACTACTGTTTTCGGTTCTAGCTATCATATGCTTACTTTTCAAGTTATTAACTACCTACTGTTTTAAAGATGAAGTCATCCGAAGGCATTACACAAAAAACATTTCCAAAGATATTTTATGTAAATGTTGATATCTATATTGAATAAAAATAATGGATACATTTTAATTATTCCATTTATGTACCAGCGCATTACCATTCACTTACGAGGAAAATAATAGAGTATATGCAGACTATCAGACTCCAGAGCTCAAGTTGTAAACTGATCAACGTTATTAGTCGACTAATCACAGTGGGTCCTTGCC
>BGPR01000547.1:149523-162130 GCA_013235015.1 Araneus ventricosus
AAACCGGTAGGTTTTTGCCATCCCTACCAGTGGCGTAGCGATAGAAAGTGACACCCGGAGAATATGATTTTTTTAATCTCAATCGTCATCAGTGGCTTAAGAAGCGTCAATTGCTCAAGGGTATGGTAACTGTATTTCCTCATATTTTGCTTTAAAAATGGCATAAAAGCAGTAATGTTTTGACTGCGTGGTGCCCTCTGGAACTGTTGCCGGTGTATCTGTACCCCCTTGCTCCCCGGTCGCTACGCCACTGGGGCTGGTACACGTTAAATCTGTCGACGGTCAAACGTCCTCCCGCTGGTGCGATACGGAAATTTGGAAAGAGGATGCCGAATTAGATGTCATCTTGGTTATCTGACAATGGTTCAAAATTACAAACCTCGCGTTGCTTAAAAGTGGGACGTTAGTCTAACCAAATCATAAACCAAACCAAGAAAGCATTATAATATAGTAAGTTCGCTATTTACAGTTGTTAGTTATTTATTAACACGTTATAGTGGTTATGGTACTGGTCTCATATACCTGAATTGATGGTTCAGTTCCAGTAGACCGTTGGGGTATTTTTGTAATTCCAGAACCAGCTGCACTCATAACTTATACGTCATGTTAGATACCTCTCAGTATTTGTTGTTCCCCTCAGTTAGTAGTTGATGGGGGCGAGAATAATTTTTAGACTCGGAGCAACATCATGTATTCTGCACGACATTACATCCAAATGTAAGTCTAGTTCGAAAAAATACACTTTTTCGTCTTTGTTTACTTATGTGCATATTCTTAGAGCAATTTAAGAATATATCTTCTTTTGGCATAAAAGCAGCAATGCCCACCTGTAGCCTAGTAGCATCACATCGCTGAGGTACTACATGAATCGGTGAAGGGTATGAGCTGTCTCCTTGGGCTGTTCTCTTAATCAGTGTTATTCAAAAATTGAAAGATCAATGTGCGCATTACCGACGATTATGAGGCTGAGGTCAAGCTATCTACTGTAAGTTTTCCTGCAAGATAATAGTAAATGTGTTACAGTTTCTCCTGAAAGTTCTCCAGAGCAGCAACCTGCCCTTCATATATTGGAGCAAAATCAGTCTTTTACTTCCTTCCTAGGTATTCCAGATCGCTTTGACCTACAGAAAATACCGCACTTTTCGTTTTATCAAGAGTTCTTGGTTCATGAACCGGCTAGATATGCTAGACCAAGTGAGATTAGTATCACCAGAATAAAGATACAATAGAGAACTGGTCAGTACTGATATAAGATAGGTGAGCCAAAGGTGGCCAGTGTTCCTGAGGTAGACTCCCCACCCCCCCAAAAGTAGAATTAGTTTCATTTTTAATCACAAAATGACGCTACTGCATTCTAAAACATGTATCTGCATTGCACGTGGCTGAATTTGAAGAGATCAAATTGATCAGCCGACATTGCATGCCGTGATTTCACTCTTTAGGAGTAGTCGCTCTAATTTACAGGTACGAAGATATTTGAATTTACATGTGTTTAAATTCTTAGAACTTTGAGTTATGATACGTTTTCTGGAAGCTTATTTCTTTTTCTTTAACCACATTTACTTCAATTCTAATAAATTTATCATATTAATAGTTTTAAGTTGTGCAAATGGCGTCCATATGCATGTTCCCAAGGTGGCCGGGATGTCGGTGTCGGGCCACCTTAGGAAACAAATATGGAAATCAATGTAATAAGGGTAGTTTTTTTTAATTTCTACTTAAATATCGGAAAAAACTTATTGCCATTTATTGTTAAATTTATAACAATAAAAGTTATCTTTTTATTTAATTATTGAATTGTGGGTATAGTTTTATTTGCTTATCAGAAAAATCTCACGAAATCTAAAAGAAACTTTTGATAATTCTTGGCCTAATTGTTGTTATAAATACAAACATAAAGTATTGAACATTGTAATATTCTTCTAGAAGTAAAAATAGCTTTCCGGGTATTTTTTCACATTTTAAAAGTGATTTCAATACATGGGCCACCTTTGGAACACTATGCGCCAAAGGTGGCCCACCAGCTACAATTCTGAAATTGTATTATAAAAATAATTAAATTTTATTTTACAAAGAAAAGTATACTATAAAGTATATATGTGTTAGAGAAAAGTGTAAAATTGTACAAAAAAAATTCAGCCGCACACACTTAACCAGAAAATTATGAAAAATCCTCTAAGCTTAACAATGGCCACCTTTGGATCACCTACCTTATTTTACACCTTTTTATTTCAAGACTTTCTCTCTTCTGTTTATTTAACATACCATTTTTCGAAAAAACTGCACACATTTAATTCAAATCCATGAAAGATTACCTCAACCCGCAAAAAAATCAAAATTTGTCTAAATGCAAGTAATTGAAGCCTTCACTGCCTTTAACAAACCACTATATAAAGAAAACCACAGTTTTTTATCTCCTAAAATTTGTGATCACGTTTCTAAATGTGTGGTTAAACAACATGGAAATCTTAGGTAGGAACAAATTCGTTTTAAAAATAAGAATCTTTAGTATGCAAATTAAACTGGCCGCAGAAACAAATTAGTGCATCAGACTGCATTTATTGACCACCAAAGTTATTTTAACATGCTAATATTCATAGGCTGGCACTATCTGTGACATGCGTGATGCGAAAAATCATTCAAAACGCTCCTCAGGATCGACCGTTGGACCTAGAGCTACCGAATTTTGCATGTAGCTACTTCTTGTTTAGTAGCTGCTCACAAAGGAAGGATTTATCAAACTTTTAATTAAAATTTTAATTCATTAAAGATTAATCGAAATTTTAACGTTTTTCTTCAATGACTTCGGAACGCATTATTGCACAAAAACTATTTTTACAACACTTAAAAATTCAAAAAATTGAGCTTTTCAGTAAAACAAGCCTCCAATTTTGTCCTCGCAACCGGAACACGGTTCGCAAATGCAAAGCCCATCCTAAATTAATCGTCGTGCAGCTTCAAAACGGAATCTCGATCTAGTACAGCATGCATTGTCCTACGAAGGGATCACTGGAAATAAAATCTCCTGCACACTTGTCTCTGAGGCCATACACGCTTTGCATGTTGCAGATTTGTATTCCACTCAATCTATGTTGCACATTTCACCCGGTGTATACTTTTCTTTTACTTAATTCGCTGTTAAAGAGCCCTCTGTTGCGAAACGCCTTTGCATTTCTGACCCCATGTTCTATTACGAAAATGACTTCTTTCTGTATGCCTAACTTACACATAAAGATTGACTATATACATGTTCTATTGCGAAAATGACTTCTTTCTGTATGCCTAACTTACACATAAAGATTGACTATATTTTTTTAATCACCCTGTATAGAAAGACTCAAAAATGTCCAAACACCTTGGCATAGAATTTAACAGATTGATATCATATACTGACTTATAAATGTAATGTTGTCTCCACACAGGACAGTTCTTTTTGTACTGTGCTTCATTATTTTGCTTCTTTCTTCCTATAGAGCAAGATGTCCAATACAAGATTAATAAAGATCTCGTAACTAATGTCTAAATTTATCTGACCGGCAAAATTAACCCTTCCAGGGCCCTTACTTTGGTTTAAAGTAGGAGATTTTATTAAATTGACATTTTTTATTTTTGTAGACGTCATTATACTTTCCAAGTTAACTATACATAATTAGAAAAGTAATTTTGAGGAAAAAATATTTAATAAAACTTTTATTTATATTCTGATTTAAAAGTTTCCTTACAAATACAAGATGTTCATAAAATTCATCAGCATATTAAGATAGTTGTAACTTTATAAGTATATATGATGGAAAGAAATCGCAAAAAATAATAGAAAGTTTTATATAACACTAGCTGAGATCCACGACTTCGTCCGCATAGTAATACATCATTGGTATCTTGTTGGTCAAGGTAAAATATTTTCATGTCTTTATAGTTTTAATGTAAAAAACAGTTTTATATGAAATATTATAATAAACAAATTAATCATTTTGAAATCTAAAATGTTTAATTAAAATGAAAATATCAAGTGAATCAGATGATAATCAATTTTATCCATAAGTCATTAATAATTTTTAAAGAATGACATGAAATTTAATTAATTTATTTTTTAAAGATGGGTGCAGGAGCTTTGCGCTCATGCTCCAAAAATAGCTGTAGACGATAAAAATAAGAACATTGATAGAAATTATGTTTGAAAGCATTTTCAAAAATTAATCAAAATTAAACAGAATGTCTCATGGAAATGAAATTGGTTTCGTTGAAAAGCTAATTTTTTTTTAACTTTAAGATGATGCTAAAATGGATTTTGCACGATAATATGCTTCGAAGTTCTAATTAGTTTTATTTAGAATAATTAATCGAAAATATTCTTATTAAAATTTTAAAATAACCTTTCTTAGTCAGCACCTACCCAAGAAGCAACCGCCTGCCAAATTTCAAGTCTCTAGTCTTTGTGGTTTGGGAGATTTCGTGATGAGTGACTTTCTTTTTCATATACAGGGTGATTCAAGAAAACGTGTCCAAACTTTAAGGGTGGGTCAGGCATAAGATAAGCATCCAGTATCTCACAGGAACATGGGTGCGCAAACTCTATCTGAAAGCAGTAGATTGCATTTAAGATAAAACAGCGCTGGACAAAATGCCGATATCTTTCTGAATATTAATGGTATTTATCTGGAATTTTTATATAAGTTGCATTATGTATATGGCTCTGAAGTTGTGATAGAAAAATTACGCTACCTTTCGAGCATGCGCAGTAGAAAATTATTTACTACAAATGCTAATATCTTCTTTCTTCATGCATGGTGTATTTAATTTAACAAAACGATCAGTATAAACTTCAGTACAAGAGTAGTTATGTACAGAAATGTGTATGGTAAAACTATAAACCCACGTTACTTTTTGCTTTTTAGACGATGACGGATAACAGAAACTGACGGTTAATCGAAGTTTCACTGTACTCTGCATGTTCGTTATGTATCGAAAATTTTGCATACACACTTTTGATGAAATCATGCAGTGCCGTTGATAAACTTACGAGTTAATTTGAGGTGACAGAGCTGCAGACACACAGGGGCTTCCCGATCAGTCATAAGATGATCACATACTAAGTGATGAGCGATATACAGGCCGTCCACACTTATCGTAGTCCAATAACTAATTTCTAAACCGTTAGAGATAGACATATAGTTCCAGTTGGAGAAATGCTTTAAATGAAGGGAAGAATTATAATATTTGTTTTCTGAGTCACTAAATATATTTCTGAAAAAAAAATACGAATTCTAACTTTTTATATGGTCCCCCTGTCCTATCAGTCATATATAGTAAAATATTCTTTACATTCCAACATTTTAAACAAAAAAAAAAGTCCCATTCTTCTGCGACTAAAACTTAGCGAGTTCTGGAGCTTCGGATTTCATGATTTTTAACCAATCAGCGGCCTCGTCGAGTAAGTGCTGCGCATTGATTAGTGGATCGTCTTCAAGACGGCTATTGAAATGGTGTAAAGTGGTGTAAGTCAGCGATATTCAAAGCTCCATAACTCGGTCAGTTTTAGTCGCAGAAGAGTGGGACTTTTTTTGTTTAAAATTTTAGAATGTCAAGAATATTTTGCTAAATATGACTGATAGGACCGGGGACCGTATAAAAAGTTAGAATTCGTATTTTTTTCAGAAATATATTTAGTGACTCAAAAAACATATATTATAATTCTTCCCTTCATTTAAATCATTTTTCAAACTGGAACTATATGTCTATCTCTCACGGTTTAGAAATTAGCTGTTTGGCCACGATAAGTGTGGACACCCTGTATAGGTCCAAGATGGTCAGTTCCCTTCATTGGTCAGTTTCACCCGCAATATTTTTAAATTTTTTTTTACAGTATTTCTTTGTCATCTTTTTAGAGAGCATTTAGATATATATCGATATTTCTATTTTCTAGCCATCTCATCGCCGATGGAGAAAATCTTATACAGTACTGGAAAGTCATTTCAGGCTTTTTTCAATTTGTATTTCTATAAATTCTTCAACGGAAAAAGTAGCGAAGTTCTTTTTTTAAAATACATATTTCTTATACATGAGAAAAAGAAATGCTTTGACATTCAATAAATGTGTCTGCCAAGAATCAGAAATACTTTTTGGACATATTCAGTTGTATTATAAATATATGGTTTATTTTTGAAGACAACTCCTACATAGTATTCTTAAGTTTCTAAAATATGCCGTGTACATTATTCCAAAAAAAAAGGGTTTAAGTACCAAGAATTTTTATAAAAATTTACAACAAATAGTTGTCTAAACTAGTTTTCGTCAAAATTATGTAAATGATTCCTGAATCAAACAGCTGCGATCAAAAAGTATGGGGAATTTTTCATTCAAAACATATATACTACTACTACTTCGCCACGTCACATTCCCGTTCCTCGAGAGTAGATCGCTCCTGATGTGTTTGGGATGGATGTGAGTGGGGATAGGGAGGCCTGGGATGGTTCTTTTTTTAATTATCTATAAGAAAAAGGAGAAGAAATATTTAAAAGTTATTTGAAATCAGATTTAAATAGGTGGGATTGTTTTTAAATCATTCGAAATCTTGAAAAATCAACAGCAACATTGTTGCTGAACTAGCATTGCACAGCATTTCCTTTTTCTTCTGATAAATTGCACCATTCATGGAGGGGAATGGAAGAACTTAAAGCTATGAGTTTAAATCCTACATACGAAGTGTTAACTATCAAAGGTACCAAAAGAGAAAAAAAATCCAAATATATACAAATACAAAATCTAACTAATAAAGGTAGCAAAATAGAAAAAAAATGAATCCAAATATACAAATAGATACAAATACAAAAGCAACACGCACTGATTAAATATGTTCTCTAGAATAGGGTTTACATGTAAAAATGGAGGATCAAGTTTCAACAAACAATAAAAAAAGAAAAGAATAAAAAGATAACAGGCATAACAAAATAGGAGGCTAAACTACTTAAACATGCACTCTTCTGCAAGCAAACAGGGTTCAAGGAATAACATTTCAAACAACAAATGCTTATTTACTCTCAACTTTGCATACTCTTAAAAAGATATAAATACATACTCTTAAAAGATATAAATACATACTCTTAATTTTAAAAAGATATAAATACATACTCTTAATTTTAAAAAGATATAAATACATACTCTTAAAAAGATATAAATACATACTCTTAATTTTAAAAAGATATAAATACATACTCTTAAAAGATATAAATACATACTCTTAAAAGATATAAATACATACTCTTAATTTTAAAAAGATATAAATACATACTCTTAAAAGATATAAATATATACTCTTAAAAAGACAATTAAAAAAACTTACTTAAAAATACTCTCTGAAGCGATAACAGTAGAATGATTGAACATATTTGTACGTACATTAGATAAATTAAGAATAACAAAGAATGGCTGAAGAGTTTAAAAAAAAACAACACTTGTACAGAATCCTGGGTAAATAATTTATAACGAAATGGGGTCAAGGACAAAAGGAGCGTCATCCATAGATGTTCAAAATTCTTTTAGGGTGCTTATTAGGGTGATGATGGCAAATTCAGGCTTCAGCATCTAAGCAACTGCTCATTTGTCTGTATGAACTCCATAAGGATCTTCAGTTTTCTTCTTGCACGTGGATTTGAGACGAGATTTTGAAGCCAGGGAAATTTGTGAATTGTTGAATGAGTTTGAAATCAAAGGAAAGGGTAAGAGGACAGGCGGTGGCATAGTGGAATGGAGTGCCTGTGTCACCGCATGCACACCACAGCCAATCCGAATCTTTTTGAAGTAGCTAGGAAACGGGCCATGTCCAGTTACGAATAGAATTTCGTTCCTGAACCACTGCTTAGAGAACAGTGCGACCTTCGGTAAGACGTCAAAAGTGTAACGGCTAGTTGTTCCTTCTTCCCGTTCTCTCTGCCAGAATTCTAGACACAACTGTGTTAGTGTTTTCTTCAGGAAACTAATTGGTTTTTGTAGATTAAAAGCAGTTCCTTCTATCGTAGCTCTTCTTTCTAATTGATCAGCCCTTTCGTTTTCTAAATGGCCATTGTGAGAATCCAGTTTATGGTTATATTTGAATGTTAGAAATCGTTTGCAAACTTATCTCAAATATTTTTTCGACTTATATAAACATATGGAAACAATATTTGATTTCATGCAATCGTCTGAAAATAAATTTGATTTTAATTAGATAAGAATTTCAACTTTGTCAACTTCCCAAAATGGTGACTATAATTGAGCTAAGTACATGCATCAATTTTTTTTCCGTAATGCAATTTTTGCTGCAAAAACATTTGAAATTTTGCAAAAAGGCTTTAAAAATGGCTGATTGTATCAAAAATAAGAGTATATGAGTGCTATGAAACGTTTAAAGAAGGTGGAGAATAAAATAAAAAATCAAGGTAATGTTGACTGTTGTATTATTGCGCGTTAAATTTCTACCAACTGCTAGACTGTCAATAAAGAATACTATCTGTCTATTTTGAGACAAAAAATTTTGTGCAGCAATTCACCGAAAACGATTTGAATTGTGGCGAGGTTACCCATGGTTTTGCAGCCTTTCCATAGTGCTATTGTTATTCATGAATTTTTAACACAAAAAATCAACAATTACAGCTCCACAAGCTCCGTATTCGCCTGATATGATACTGTGTGATTTTTCCTTATTTCCACGGTTGAAATTGTCTCTTCGTGGTTACCATTTTGAATTCATTAATACAATAAAAGAAAATTCGCCACGAACCCTGAAGAGTTTCACGAAAATAACTTTAAGGCATGTTTTGAAAAGGAAAAATGCTGGCAGAAGAGCACTGCAGTCGGAGGAGATTACTTTGAAGGAGATGTAATAAATATTGACTGTAAATTAATGCCTTTTATTTTATGACAGCATTCCCGATACTGTTTGAACACAGTAGTTCTACTAAGGTCCATTATCAGAAGGATATTACTTTTAGAGAAGATATCTTTATTCTTTGAATTTTATTCGCTGTCATCTTGGTTCCCATTTCCATACTTTTCGTAAAAATTCTTTCATTTTAGATTGCTTTTTAGCCGAGTGATCTCTGTAAATTTAAATAATGATATTGAAGTTCTTTTTTTAGCTTTTTTCTGAATTTAATTCACAGAAACGAAAAACGTAATAAAATATTCTGCAACCAAATTTGATGTGATGTCCGAATCTGATGATGTGGTCGAAAGAAAATTCCGCGGTAGAGGAGTGCAGAAAAATGTATCAATCTCGCCGAAATATGGGAAGTTTTTATTTCTGAAAACAGAAAAATTTAAGCCTATGTGTATTATTTGCGTTTCAAATACTTATACATGTTAATTTTTTAAAATGTTGTAAATACTGCATGGATGTATAATGATGAAAATTTCTTAGATGCGATTTAGCGACCAATTATTCCAGCATTTGAAACGTGTTGTTCGGCGTTAATAATTTCTAATGATTAAATAATGATGTAAGGCATGCCGTTCAAAAGGGAAGTTTTTAAAAAGCGAGATGTTATGTAATTAAATAATGATAACTTTTATTGTTTCTTTTAAATCAATAATAATATTTTTCTACTGTAGACACATCTAACAGATACTAAAAAGGTACTCACAATTATTTTATTTATTTATTATTAGATGCCTTCGGCGACCATCTTGAATAATTTTATATAATTGAATCTTGAATAATTTTATATTGATGCTTCCCCTAACAACGTAAGCAAATATTTAACCCATGTTCTTTTAGTGGCCTTGCACCTATTCAGTTCATTGTTTACATAAAGGTCCCTAATGGAGTCAAGTAACTGACCATGTCATCTAACATCTAATTGCAAGTTGTCAGCGTCATCTTCACTTTCTTATTCCTCTTGCAAAATATGAATTTGATTTCAATATTAAAACGGCGCAACAAATGTTATGGCTAGCGGCATGTTTGCTGAATTAAAACATGCTCAAAAAAGAATGAGAACATAGCAGCCATAATCATTCAGTGTACTGGATGTATTTCTTCATATACCTAGTTTTGATGAAATAAAATATGAAAGCAAAATGTATTTGAATATTACCCTAGCTTTCATCGATGAAAGAGGAACATGCAATTAAATATTTATTTAAACAATGAAAGCGGTTTGAATTTCGTAACAACAATGAAAAGTATTATTGTAAATTATGCCAAAAATATTTTTAAAAGGTTATTGAAATTAAAGAAAAAATTGTACGGCAACTTAATTGATATCATTGAAAAAGTAATTTTTTACACTATCATATGGTGTAAAAATAATTTTGCGCTGTAATATTTTAATTAATTAAAACTTCAAAAAAGGGCTCCCAGGTCCACATTCTCATCCTTCAAAGTATGTTTGTGCCAAATTTCGTAGCTCTAGGTCCAGCGGTCTGGCCTGTAGAGCGCCAACACATAGACACACATTCTCCTTTATTATTAGTAGAGATAACTCATCCAATCCAACATAAAGACCATTCGATATATTGTATAGCAACGGATTCGGAAACCCTCCGCGCTCTAGCGCATGCGCCGGGCGGAGTTATTTTCATCAAAATAGGGGGGAAATGAAGAATGGAAGGGTGATGTTTACATGTTACTGAGCGTGATCTAACGAAGAACTCCGGAAATGCGCTCAGTGGACTCATTGCCTGACACACCCTTCCGGTGCAAAATCGTCCAAAAGTGGTAGACTCGGAATTTGTTTCTGAACAGTATTGTCCAGTTAAATAGAATCGTATTGCAGATCGTATCCAGTCTTTTATGCTTAACGTAACTAAATTGGATAATAATCTGAATATTAAAAATGATTTTGAAATGAAATTCGTTTTTTTCTTCTTAAATGCTAGGGACTTAAGATGTCGGCGATAGATTTCCTTCTCTAAAAAACTGTGGCAACGCATAACAAATACAATACTATATATATATATATATATATATATATATATATATATATATATATATATATATATATATATATATATATAATTTCAAAGTACTGCACAATACGTTAGGAAAAAAATCATTTAAGCATGTCATTTATAAAGCTATTAAAAGAGTTAAAACATCTATTTGAATGCATAGTTCATTCAAAGAATTTGGCGACACTAATAAACAAAAAAATTGTAGAACAATACTCAAGCCAACTACATCAAGACATTCCCATTTAAAAATCCAATTTTGAAAAGACTACTTTTCCAAAACTATTTACGAAATATTTTCTCAGTTTGGTCTTCTCATGAATATTTTTTTGCGTTTTTATTTATTAACCTTACACAGAGGCTTACATAAAATCTTCTGAATGCTTCTTGTCTAGTACGCAGAAAATTGCAGCTGCTCTCAACCTGTGAATCGGTATTTTTCGCAGAAAAATCCGAATTTTTTTTCTCGTTCTAGTAGCTGAGATTTCAAGGGAAAGGATATAAAACTACTAATCCATTTAAACGAAAGTAAGAGAGCATATGATTATGCCTCTTCCTGCCTCAGTGCATGTGCCGAGACCATTTAAGTAAACCCGCAAACAAAACTAAAATGCCAAACAAACATCAGTATTAGAGAAGAAAATTCAATGTCATTCGCACAGCAGCGCCACTGCAGAGCGCCGTAACGGTCGATATTGCCAGTCCATTGGGCGAAGTTTGACTGAGAATGAACGAAGCCGAAATGATATTTAGGCATCAAAATCTACACCGAGCAGAAACTATGTGGCGTGTCACTGCTACGCTGATGTGAATTCGACATCTTCTCCAGTTGTCATCTGCTTTTTGTCTCTTCAAAACTTATTTTGATTTCGTCTGTATCTTTCTCTCTCTCTCTCGATGTCTACGGAAAGAAACTGCATTCCTTTCACTCAAAGAAAAAAGTTGTTCGAAAAGGATTCTTTGGGATTCAAGTGTTCTGACTTTCGTGACATCTAACCCTGACTCCATTTCGTCGCAGTGGCATGTCTGACAATGAGCTAAAAAGTGTGCATTTCGTGTAATTCCAGGTCCCGAGTTGGAGTGCAAATATTTTAGTTTACTCGTCTGTCAGTAGATGGGGCTATGGAAAGATAAACAATCGCCATTGGTTAGTAATAGTTATACGTCACATCCCTGTCCGTTCAAACCTGTTTAAACTAACAAATTGAGACGTCACAACGTGTTCGCAGAAGAAAAATTTTATAAAATCAGTGACTGTAGCGAAACTTTTCAATGTACCACCGATCTGGACAGTCCTTGGGTACAGCAGACAGAAGCAGCGAAAGTTCCTTCAAATAAATATCCGACCGCGCGCGCGAAAAGCAGAAAAACTGTCAGCAGAGTCTGGAGAACTCGATTTTTCTTCATTTTTCTGACCAGTTCAGTGTCAGGGCTAAAAGCACGAGCTACTTACTTATCGCTGCTCTGTCCAAGGTCGCGAAGGTAATGTTTTCCGAGAGAGACGCATCTTTTTAGCAGCGAGCGGCGCCTTCAGCTCTTGTTTGGTCAGCATATAAAACGGTGTCAGTGTCTGATGAAAATGATTCGAAATACTTTTCTTCGGGGAGACACTTCGTTCTGAACGATGTGAGAATTTTCTCTTTTTATTATTGTTATTGTTGTTCCCGTGCGCTTGTTTTCA
>BGPR01000547.1:169784-188274 GCA_013235015.1 Araneus ventricosus
GAGTTTCCTGCTAAATTCAATAGAAAAGAAAATATTTTTTTGTTTAGAACAGGTCTTTTTAAAATGTGGGTATCCCCACCCCAACTGGGGGAAGGGGCGTAGTAAATTATTGGGGCTGCAAAAACTTTCACTCATTTTCTTCTTGGAAATCCTTAGCCGTTTGTAAATAAAAATGATTTTTAAAAATAATCTTGATTTAAAAGATTTCATTTGGAATTTGCTAAGAAACTTCTTAAGTCATGTCTCCTCTTAGTTATCTATAAATTATAAGCTATTTTCATATTTGTTCTCAGTCTTTCGGGAAACGGTAAAATTTTTCTGATGGAAATAGAATGATGAAAATATTTTGCACCCGAAAAAAGAGTCGCGAGAAAAAAGTTTAACACGCTTTGAGTTAAAACAAAAATATTTTGATGTCTAATAGAAAATAAAAGTACAGGTGTTTCTTACTAAATGAATACTTTAAAAAAATATCATATCGCTTAAAAATGGGAGGAAATTACTAATCTTCATATTATTTTTTGATGTTTCGCTCTTACAGATCTTAATAGCTTCTGTGACTATATATGTTTCAGATATATAAGTGTGTTAAAATTATACATTTGTGAGTGTTATTCATATTTTTCCAAAGATCAAAATAGGTTCCTTAAATTCACATTTCTCTCCTAGTTTGGATGTTCCTTTGTTAAGCTTATTTAGTTTTTTCATACACTTATTCCTACTTTCTTTATAATATGCTTCTTTCAGCATAGATCTCTTTATGCAAACACTGAAATTATTATATCCTTAATAGTGCGCTGATCATGCAATGTGAGCAAAAAAAAAATGAACTGCGCAGGATAGAAAAGCTTTTTTAACGCATGTCGAATTAAGTTTCAGTTTCTTAAGATGCTTCAAATGAAATTTTTGGGCTAGTATTTCGAAAGTCGATCTCTTATTGCACATAAGTATATACAAATATTGATAAGTACATTTTAGATCATTTATACATCAGAATGAATAAATCGTATTTTTTATAATAAATTTGAAAGAACACCAGGGCTATTTTGGGAAGGACCTAGTAAATTTTGAATCGTGGTTAGAAAAGGAGGACGACACCTAAGCCGATACTCTCTCACTAAAGGTGGACATTAACGGTGAGACCACTCCAAGCCAAATGGCGTGGTAGCACTCCACACCGTTCCAGTTTTCAGCCCATCTACTTAGGTGGTTCATTCGCGGAGGCTCCATGCAAACCCAACTACCCGTTACTTTCTTCCCCTAGGGATACTGCGCCTGCTCCTCCTGCAGCTTTCAAAACTGGGCCCCTAACCCTGCTTTCGCGAAAGAGCCTCACTCCCCCCTTCTCCACGGGTCTAGATTTTGTGGTCTTCGGCTTTAGTTAGAGAGGCTCTCTCCCCCTCCCCACGGTCTCATTCCAGTTTTATGACCCAACGCTCCAAATGGATAACGAACGAAGATGAAAATCCAAACTTTCCGACTGCACTACGCCGATTCTCATCGGATTTTTGCATTGGCGACGGTTTTGGAGCCGTTCGCTCCAAATTACGTGGAGTGGTCTCTCCGTGAATGTCCAGCTTAAAATGGCACTTCCGCGCCACACCAGGTGAAGTACGTTTGACCCTCAACATCAGATTAGCGTGCATCAGAACCACATACACAACAGATTTGTGGTGAAATCGAGTTTCGAATCTGGATTTCTCTGGTCCCGAAGGCGAGACCCTACCCTTAGGCAACCACGGCCACCCTTTCCATTGTATAATATAGTGACTTAAAGCCTTTAATTTGAATAATTTAATACATTCTATGCAGCATATAAAATTCGAGCTTTAAACAAAATATTACTAAAATCAAAATTAAGAATTTGTTTCACTCGTAGCTAAAAGGAATATTTAAATGAAATCATCTTCAATCTAACAGCCATTATCAAACTCGGATAAATATCTAATTTATCAAATTTCAAACCAATTCACGAATTTTAAAGTCTATAGCACGTTCTTGGGTCTTCAGAATTACATAATTATACGTCACGAGACTAGTTAATTTATTGATACTTTGAGTGATGGTTTTTTAATGATATTGCGATGTAAATGAGGAGCGAAATGCATTCTGTCCTTCACAGTCAAGGTAAAGTAATGCATGTAAACAGTTTACAAGTAAGTCTTTAAAATACTCAAAATATCTTTAACAGGAATTCACGATTCTCTTTTCTTAAATTTCGTAATCAGAGAAGAAGTTTCCGTACCAAGAAGTAAGTGTTATTTACAGGAAATCGCACATAAGTAGTAATTAAGCATTTTGTTTTTTAAAATTTTCGCTTCAGATTAGATTAATTTTAAGTTCACAGAAAGCTATCGACAACCTTCAGATTATGCAATGAGTGAGACTTAAGATATTAATTAATTTGAGATAAATGACCTTGGCCTATTATAACATTGAATACTCTTCTTATAATAGACGTTTCTAAAAACTTTTACTGAACTAATTTTCCGAAATATTCAGAAAATTTGATGAAAGTTATTTACGCAATATTTAAAGATAATACTAGCTGTGTGGCCCGGCGTTGCACGGGCTATCACGAATAATAGGATATTCCCGGGCGGAGAGAAGTGAGGTCACGTGAGACCTTGGGATCCATATATTTTCATATGCCCCGCCTCCGTTTTTCTCTACAATCAACAAATATTGTCACTTACTTCCCCTAACAAACGTTACGAAGTTAAACACTTTAATACAAAAAAAGAAAGAAAAAGCATGAAAACGATTTTTTTTCCATTGTTAATAAATCCAATCACAGAAGCACGCTCCAAAAAATATCCGTTAAATAAATAAAAAAAATGCAACACCGGATGCGAAAACTAATAATAGGGGAAAAAAGAAAGAATCCGCCGTGAATAAATTCACCATGCTGCCAATAGATGGCAGCACGTCAATTCATTCATTTTAACGTTTTTAATTAATATCTTTTTAGCTAATTACGATTTTGGAATTTAAATAGTCGAAATGGATTCCTTGGATTATTTTCCATCTTTTGGTACTTACGGCTAGTTTCAGGATTCAGTGGTTCGTGAGAAGATAGAAGGACATAGATACATATGTTTGTTTACCTTCGAATTTTAATAGGATATATTGCAACATTATAACTAGCTATTTTAAATACCCGGGTATTTATTTTTAAGTTTAAATACCCAGGGTAAATATCGGGATAATTACCCAAAATGGGAATGGTAAGGTAAAGAAAAGTTAGAAATATATGAACCTTTTACACCATTTTAATTTGATAAAAACTAAAGAATTTCATCAGAAAAACAAACGCAACACTATTTCATGCATTTTACATAAATTACTTTATTTAAATATCAATCTTTTTTTATTACAATGAGGAAGTGAGTATTAATGTATTTGCTGATTTATTAAAGGTAATTTTAACTAAATTGAAAAAAGAAAATGTTGAGTTTAGTTTTAAAATTATAAAGAGCTGATAATGGAAACTAAAATGAAAGATGCAATTGTTTATAATTCTTCTTGAATTCTTAGGCTGTGGTTTAAGCATTAATATGAATCAGATTGAAATATTTCAGAGTCAAATTCAGAGTTTGCTCAGACGAATTGCACAAATTATTTGCTTCTAAGCTATCTTCTTCTTCAAGACTACTAAATGAGTTTACATCCTTTTTGTCTCCTCAGCACTGTGTTAAAACTACTAATTATACTAAATGATGGATATGTGAGCTTAGCTGATGCTGATCTTTCAGAAATCACAAGGTTCCTTTTAAAACTGATTCATCTATTCACTCTTCAGAGATACTTTTTTATTTGCAAAATATCCCGTTTTTAGGTATTTATTTACTTATGCCTCGGGTAAATACCAAAAAAATATTTACCTACCCATTGGGTATTTACCCACCTCTCATCACTAATTACGACACAATAAAGATAGCTACGAGTAAATTTAGATTTCGATATACAGAATTTAAAATAACATACATGAAACACTACATAATTTTTTAAAAATTCTTCGAGTTGGTTTACAAAATTCTTCACATTTTCATATTTTTAAAAAATTATATCAGATTCGTAATACATTTTGATGATTATTTTACATTTTATGAATTAGGGAAACTGAGGAATCATGTATGATTTCGTTTTGAAATGGGAAATGACTAACGAGCCTGAAATATCCACCACATACTTTTCTATATACTCAAATAACTTAAACTAAAATTTGTTTAAAATTTAATAATAAATCCATTGCCACTCAGTTTATTTCGTTCCAGGCAGAATATAAAAGTTAGAAAAAGATTATTTATTAAAATAGATTTTTTTGGTTTAATTTCTATATGTATTGAATTAAGAGTTTTACTCTACAGCTATCAGCCAACAAATTATAAATATAAAAACACAAAATTTAAACTTTCACGATATACATATCGATTGAATATTATTTGTAAAATTAACCGTTCAAAAAAGGTAAATAAAAAAAGTTTGTTAATCGTAAATAAAAGAGTGTTTCAATTAAAAATACTTTATTTGGATTTTCAAAAACAGCTTTCTCAATTATTTTACTGTCTGTAAGTATTATAAAAAGTATAGATCCATATATTTCCCTCTCATCTTTCAAAAATTTAAAACATTTCCCTTCATTATTCTTTAATATTTTTAGTTAAATGTTTAAAGTTATGGATCAATCCTTTCAATTTCATCTTGTCACTTATATTAGATGAAACAATGACGTTTCGGTTTCCCAAATGAATAGATTCCAAGTAATCAGAAGATGATTATATTTTAATACGTTTTATGATAATATTATATTCTGCTATAAGCTTAGTCTATAAAAATACTTTTTTTCATGTTTTGAATCGAAAACCAGAACTCGTGTATTCCTTCTGTCCAAAAATATGGTATACATTTACAAGTAACAGCAGAATTAGGGGAGTAAAATTAGTTTACTCTCGTAATAAAAAGTTTAAAACATGACAATTGAAGTGGAATTTAGTCTTGTATAGTGCTTCTTGATAGCATAATAATTTGCTGGCAATTGTCTCTCAAGACGATGTTTTGCCTTATTGATATGAGAAATCTTATATTAATTTCAGTGTATTGCTTAGATTTGTTACTCTTTCTTTGCAATACAACACTGCTTTAATCAAAATCGCCCATTGCATAAAAGTTATTCGATTTTATGCGAATTATTTTTTCTTATTCAAAATTCCTGAGTTAATCGAATCCAAATGTTTAACTGTCACGAGTTATTCAATCTGCCAGACACAAACAAGGCTACTTGATTAAAATAATTATTTTTAATCTATTAATCTGTAATGTTTTTAAAATGCATACCATACTTTTGGACAGAGGGAATAATTTTTATTATTTCAAAGAAATGTGTTCAGTTTAATCCTACATTATGCAATGACGCACATTTGCATCATTTACATTTTTACCTCTTTAAAATTAATTTTGAATAATTTTAATAATTAATTAATAAAATATTTTACTTGTTAAAGATTTGATTTGAAGATGGAAAGGTTTTAATAATTTTTTTTAATTATTTAAAAATCAAAAGTGTAAGCTCAAAGTTAAATGTTGAATCTTCCAGCATAGGTCTAAAACCCCTCAGTATTAAAAATTAAATTCCAACTAAGTAGGCCTAAACAGTGCCAATAAATGTATCTAATATGTATTTTATGCCATTTTTTTTAAAATCGTTACCTTATAAAAATTGATTTTAAATTTCTTATTTGTCTAGTGATTTAATAATTAAGGGAATGTTGCTTTAAAACATATTCTACTGGTTATAAATAATAGATATACTAAACAATAAATTAAAAAAGGAAAACGTATAAATAAGAAACGGAAGATTTAAACAAAAACGATAACAATACACCTTTTAGCGCGCAATGCAGCAGCCTAAAGTGATTACATCAACAAAAAATTACGACGATTAATATTTAAAACACATAAAATATAATTTAGAAAGTAAAAGAAAAATATTCAAAATGGAAGGAATAGATGAGAACCTGAATGATTTCTATTATTTGTAAATCTGTATTATATTAGAAATAGCTGCATATGCGCCATTCTATATACAGTGAAACCTCTTCGAACGGCCACCTCTCTTAACGGCCAATTTTTCGTGGCACGGATTTTTCGACCCATAGACCTAATGTTAAAATAACCCCTAGCAACGGCCACCCAACTCCTCTGAACGGCCGCCGGGTGGGTTCGCCCATCCCATTTAACAAACGCATCGGTTAGAGATTTACTTTTTAAACTGAAAAACGAACTGAAAAAATGGTTTTATTCCGAGAAGGATAAAAGCTTAAAACTGTCACAAATTGCATCCTTTTTTCAAAAAATGTAAAAAATCATTAAATAAAGTACTATTTTCTCTTTAGATAAGTCTCAAACTTCATTTTAAATAAGAAATATGTGTCAGACTTTTTTATTATGTATTATAGCAATTCTCATGTAATTGTAACGAAAACCCTTTAGAGCGGCCACCCCCTCTGAACGGCCAATTTTTCTCGGAACAGAGGGGTGGCCGCTCAGAGAGGTTTCACTGTAATAAAAAGAGTTTTAACTAACTTTTGATTAATTAATTTAATTAATTTATATTTAATATCTTTATTAAATTTTGTTAATTATAACTGTTCTACTGGTTATGGTTCAGTAAATTCTTGGATTTATACAATACATTTGAATTATGATAATTGTAATTGTTCTAGATATTTTTTTTTCTTCTCACAACACTTCTTATTTTCTGAATATTACAATTTCCGTTAATCCGCAGGCCTTTGGGACTTCCGCGCACCCTGTTTGGGCCCCTCTAAGATGAGGCTCACCAGATGACTACTTTTCCTTTTGCCTCAGAGCACCAGGTGAAAGTCACGGGGCGTTATTTTAAGTGAGGGATACCAGGCAAAATGACCACCTGTCTTTTCTTTCTTGGGCAATTCGTGATATGCATTATAAAAAGAAATTAGTTACACCTGAGAAAGCATACTTTCAATTGAAGAAGACTCCAACTAAACAGTCTTCTTTGGCATTTTTCTAAACAATGGCGTTAGAAACTCCTTTAAATATCAGTTTTAAGGGGGCATACGACTGTTAAACCAGGAAAATATTCCTTTTTTCAAAAAAACATATATATTATTCCCCTGTCTTTTCTGAACAATTTAAAACAATCCGAGTTAAAAAATTTCCACAATTATGAAAATTATGAATGAAAATGTATCAGCTCTTCCACATAAAAATTGAATATGGCCTTATCTTTAAAACGCTATATCTCAAAATGTGTTTTTTTGATATTGCGCACACTATATCTCAAGAACTAGTGAATATTTTTACATAAAATTTTTACCTCATATGTATTGTGTTATGTTCTACAAATTGAACCACATTTTTTGTACATATTTCTTCAAAGAAGTTTCTTTAGGGAGGTTATAAAAGTTGAAATTTTAATAATTTTTAACATTTTTGTTTTAAATTTATATCTCAAATAGAAATTAAATTTAAATGTTAGTACATTGTGGTTCAGTTTCTTAAACAGACTGTTTGGATTACTTATATACCGAAAATATTGGGTTCAGACCAATATTTTATCCATAATCATGCGCGCATGGTGACTATCTCACTTTTCTTCAAAATTTTTACCCATATTTATTACTCTCTCAAATAAATACATATCTATATGAAGGTTTGAAAATGTGTGTACTATAAGAGAAAGAACAGACATTTTTCTATAAAAAAGGGAATTTATGTATTGCATTGTTTCAGAGATATAATGTATCGAATTTGACAGTTTTCCACCATTTTTTCGAGGTTTAAGAGTCGTATGTCGCCTTAAAAGAACTTCCAATGGTTATTTCATTTTTTAAATACTGTCATGTAACTGTTTTAGCCAAAAGGACTTGGTGGTAGACAAACACTACACTAAATTATTTTCATTTTTTGTGTCGATTTTTTACCTTTGTCCACATTGATTTAAAGTTGCCATCTCACTTTATATATTATATATAACTGAATTCGATTTTTATATATTTGTACTATACATTTATTTCCCATTAAGACTATTTTTATCTTTTTAAAAAAAATCTTGAGTTTGGAGCAGTATGTCCTATTTTGGATTTGAGCCAAACAGCTATACTTTCATAAAAATGATTAACTTTTTCAGATTTATTTTTGTATTTTTTCCATTTCTTTGTAACTCTCGTTCGCCACACTCCGGAGGTTTAGCTATTCTAAAATAAAATGCTGTGCTCTTTTACATTTTAAATATTTAAATGTACGGAACCATTCTTTTATTGTTTTTTATATATAATTTATCATTTCTTTTAGAAGAGCAAATAAAAAAGTATGCTGTATTGTTTTAGTTACTTTTCCTGAACATTTTCTCATCACAATTTAAATAATTTATCTAAGATCAAACTGAAATGTTCATAGACAATCAAATATACAACTTGAAATTTCTGAATCCATCTTCAAGCCTAAATTTTAAGACACATGATACAATTTTATAAAAATTTAAAAATTATTTCCAAATCCAGCGTAACATATTAGATCTTTCATGATTTCAATAATACAAAATATGTGCTGAAAGTAAAAGTTCATGAATAGAATTTACAGTTTTTAAAAGGAGCTTAGACAAACTGACTGAAAGCCTACCTACACAAATTTCAGAAGATATTTCAGGCTTTTTTAAAGTCTCCTAATTTTATTATTATCTGTATAAAATTTGTTTCTCTATTTTGGGCATGCGGTAAGTTTATTTTTATGATGGCTACTTTTAAAAGCCAGGTGGCTGATATCTTTAAATCAATCTTATTAGCGTTTTTATGTTTGTGTTTGGTTTTCCTAATTCTTTTGAAATAATGCTTTTTGATGTACAGATCTCCTTTGTCTTTTGTTGGGAAATTTCGGGCTAAGAGAAGCTATATTTGGCGTAATGCAAGCTTCTTACAGAAAAACTTCCCAATTATTATTTTGAATCCATTTCGAATGAAGTCCTTAACCCTTGAAAAAATGGACTAAAATGGATTCCTTGTTTTTTTTTCGATTCCCTCTGAGTTTATCTTTGTTTTTTTTGGTTTTCTTTGAATGATTTGATTTCCATTTTTCTTTGTTTGCAGCTGCATTTTGCGAGACTTAAATATTGTTTTAAATTATATTATATAAATTTTATTATTTATAAAAAAAATTTTGTTTTGTTTAAAGAATCTAAATTTTTAATTTTTTTTATTTATCCTAATTTTTTCTAGTTGATTGTTTTAAGCGTTATAATATTTGTTTATAATACTTTGACTCATTATTTTCGTATTTATGGATTTTGTGACAACAAATCACATATTGACTAATATTGAAAAATACAAACATTATTTGTCATTCATTTGGAGGACGAAGAACTCGGAGATATGAAGTCTCTTCTTGTCGAAATAACGATCGATTGAAAACAGATACGCCGATCTCTAAGCAGTTGTTTAAAAATAGTAACTGAAATCACACCCTTCTGCTCTTAAATCATGGATTAATGATGTTTAGCGTAGAATTTTCGCGCTCAGAAAATATTTTAAGCCTAAGTTATACGAAATATTCGATATTTTTTATAAAAAAATTATGTTTTTTGCAGGAAATTTCTTTCATCTGAAATTTTAAATTTGAGATTTGTTTCCTTTAAATTCTCAAAAATTTTAGACATTTCAGAAACTTTTTCTTGTTTTAGTTCTATCATTGAGATGAATATTTTCTTATATTCTTTTACCATATTAAGACCGGATCCATTAAGGCAAAACGAATGAATATTCAATCCTTTTATCTTTCTTCTACAAAACCGAACAATATTCTGCATTATTCTCTTAATAAGATTTTAATTCATGCTTTTTTTAATTTTAGAGTTGAAATAATAAATTGTGTATGTAGAATATGCTGAATGAACATTTCACTAAATGTTCGATATATGCAACAATTTCAGGGATATTCTGACATCACAGTTTTGTCATTTAAAAATGAAAGTTTATGTCTTGTTAGTTTCTTACTCAATTGGGGAGTGTCTTTGTAATTATGATAAAGTGATTTTAATAAAATTGTTATTAACTAATTTGAAAAATAGTAAAAAAGTAATTAAATATAGATAAATAGCAATAACTTTTGAATAAAAATAAACAGAGATTTATCGAAATGTGTTATAACTAAACCTTTAAAAGTGTGAAGATGATTTTAGAAATATGTGATAGCAAATATTAGTAAAGTATAAAAAATTAAAAAGTTGGTTTTAGCGAGATCTATTAGTAATCAAATCTTTTAGAGTGACAACAATGCTCTAAAACGTTCCACATATCTGAATTATTTTCTATTATTTTCAAACAATCAATTTGATTTTCCAAATTATACAAATTACTCAAAGCTCTCGCATTTTAGTTGTCATGTGATACAAGCGATTAATATCAGTTTTAGCACTTACCAATAAGCGAATAAATAAATCGTCCCTCCAGCAACACCACCTTTTTACATTGCTATGAACATGAGATCACATGTTTCCAACCCGTAAAAAAAAAATTAGAATATTCGTTATTGGTTGAAAAAATTAATTTGAATCTTCCTCTTTGTTCAAAAAAATTGAGATAGGTTGTTGCTTGTTTGCGACGAAATAAAATTTTATCTTGGTTTTCTTCTTTGTGATATTTAATAGATATAAAAATCAAAATGCATAATAATCAATGCGTTTCCCTGTTTTTCATATCAGTTTTATGAAGCATTCAAACAGTAATCTCTGTTAAAAATCCAAAAAATAAATCATCATTTCTGAGAATTTTAAATCTGAATAGAACTTAGAAGAACTCCCTGCCGCTAGCAAGCTTTTCTTCTAAACTAAACAAAATTAATTATGGTATGGACGTTAAAATTGGATTCCTAGCCTCTGTTCATATTTCTTCAGAATACCTTCTCTAAGTAAGTGATTTATGTCTCAGAAGCGTGATAAAGATCATTATTCTAACTATCCATCTATAAATAATTTTTGTCTATATTAGGTGCTAAATGCAGGATTTTCTTATTAGCTTTGATAAGTGAATGTTGCTTTTGAATCTGTGCCCCACAACATAGAAGCCATATAGATTTCACACATATTTAACGCAATAAGGTTACCAAGGAGATTATTTTGGCATTGTAAGCTTTATTCCTTGTAGAACACGAATTTTCACTAATCTTCCTAAAGGCAAATTTATATATTCGAAAAAATATGTTGTATTGTTATGTATGCAGTTTGAAAGTAACGTTCACGAAAGCGAAATTAAATCCAAATACAGTAATTGCCTGCAATTAATTAGTTGAAAATATTTTGCGTAAATGTTAAATTAAATATAAGCTTGTTTTTCGTGGAATTTGTTCATTAATTGACTTTCCATTTTAAAACGCGTAAAGTTTGTTGGGAGCTGTGAATCGTGAATTGTGAATCGTGTTTAGGTGACACCTCAAGTGGTAACCTACTCTCCGAGTTTATGCCAACCTGAGACCCTATAATCATCTGCCAATCAGCATTTATAATCGTCGCTCACGCCTTTATAGAACGAAAGTTTAAATCCGCAACCATCCAATCATGAAGTTGCGGATCTGAGATCAAGACACTTCAGCCTGTAAGCCTCTTTAGAACTACCTAAATTCATGGAAAATATTTTACTTGCCTTTTGTATACAAAATGGATTAATTTTCTACCTAAGCTGTTATTATTATATTGCTTTTCACTTCTCTATTTGGAAATATGGGATGTAAAAAAGCAATACTGTGTAATTAAAACAATCGTTTAGCATTATTATAAAACTCTCTCCAGATGTAATACTGACTTTTTTAATGAATTCGCTTTTAGCTTGACTAATAAGCAAAGATTATGCATTCAACTGAAATGATTGATTTTCAAAAAATATCTGGGAATAGAAAAAAAATTATGCTTTCTTTAAGACATTTAAGTAGCAGAATTGTTTTCTTAGAATTCTGTAAGACTAAACTTCTCTTTATTAGCCTATATTAAAACTTCAAAATGCATTTGTAGTAATTAATAGTATATGTAAAAAGTTATTATCCAACATTGTGCTTTGTATGGGCACATATTTATTTTTAGAAATCTTATAACAATAATTCATTTTTTTAATATTTTTATTAACACTAATGACATTTTAGTTATCTTTAAGGAAAATTTCATCTTTTTTTTTAAGTTTATGATATTATACGGACTCAATTCAACTATAGATAAATTTAAATCATATCTGTTTAATGATGAAATGATTATATTTACAATTCTGGGATTCTCTTGACTGCCTGATTGTAACAGAATGTCCATATTAATTCGATGCCTGTCTCACATCTTACAAGCAGCCGGGAGTCATCTCTTCCAATTAAACAGCATCATGTATGAGGCCGGTTGCTTCTCTGTTCGAGAGATTCTGGACATTGTTTTTTAAAAGTGAGGGCGCTAAATAAATAAAACTTTACTGTTTATTAAGTGTATAATAAAATCCCATTTCATGTAAGCGTGATTAAAAAAATTGTGATTATATTTTAATATTGTCTTTAAGAGCAGAAGCGTCCAAGAGGTAGAAATAAAGCGATTACAGTTTATTATGTGTAATAACATCTTTCAATTTTGTGTATACATGATAAAATCTTTCATAAACCATGGTTTCGCAAAATTCAATTCATAAAAAACAGCAACTAAAATTCAAATTCATTAAAACGGCACCTTCACAAAATTCAAATTCATAAAACGGCCTCTTCACAAAACTTCAAATTCATAAAACGGACCCTTCACAAAATTCAAATTCATTAAAACGGCACCTTCACAAAATTCAAATTCTAAAACAGCACCTTCACAAAACTAAAATTCCGTAAATGTAAATATGACTGCTAAAATTGAGGTTTTACATGATAAAAAAATTTCACAAAAATATTTTTATTTTTTCACAAGTAATTTTTTTCACAAAAATTGGCCCTAAAAAACCTGGATCGACCCCTTAAACATAGTAAATTCATACTTGAATTATACTCGTGTCTTTCTATTTACTATGAAGATTGAGTGAAAGGCCAGCTACAACAAATCATGTTGAACAGTGGCGAATCAAGTTCGGGTCTGGGGGGGGGCTGAGGTCATAAAATTTTGAATCGTATCGACGAATGTCAAACCTCATGGCTTATGTAAACACTAGCACTTTAACTTTACAGGCTCTCTCCTGACGAAAAGAATCATAAAGACACTAAAATACTCGATTTAATAAAAATACAGTGAAATAACTGGCCAAAATTGTTTTCGACCGCGCCAACGCTACAAGTGCAAGTGGAATGACTAGAAAAGTGGAAAATTTTTCGAGCCTGTCAAGTCAGGAAGCAATGTTGTCACGATTTTTACTATTTTTTTAAAAATGAAAATTAAATCAAACAGTTGTATTGATTTTAAATTATCATGAATTTTAGTTTATCTCTGGGGGGGGGGGGGGGGGGCTGCGCCCGATAGCCTCCCCTGGATTCACCACTGATGTTGAATGATGTATTTCATGGCCTTCCAAAACTTTGTCCAGAAGCTTTGCTGCGTGCATGCAATTCCGCTGGTGTAGCCTGAAAATTTTCGTCTTCTGGGAGGTCAAAATAGCGAGGTGCGTCGAAAATAACCCTCGTGTTTATGAATAGGATGTTAATATCACTAAACTAAACTATGTTTTTGAATAAAATTATATATTAAGTTTCTGCTCTTTGCCTTTACTCGCTACCGAGTCCATGGGTAGTTTTCACTTGACAGTGTGGTCCTAAATGAAATAGTGCCTAAATGATAATGGTGCTTTTTGTAGATGAAACTGCTATTTCGATTCCATTTCATCATTTCACCATATTAATTGGATCTATACCAAAGGAAAAGAGTAAGATTTCTTTCCTTGATGTTGATTTTTCCGCCAATTTTCCAACCTTTAGCCAAGTTAAAGTATGTACTTTAAACATTGTCTACGAAAAATATATATTATGAAAATAATATTGCGGTTTTATGAATGATATGTTGCAATCTTACTTTCATTTTCTTCTAGTTATAAAGTCAAATCTTGATTATTGCAATCTTACCTCAGCTTTAAAAGTTCAAAACAACTAATGATACACAATTTAGCATTATAAAATATATAAACTATATAGTACATCACGCAATACTGATCACAAAACTGAAAGCTTACCGTTCTTATTTTTTGAATAAGTCAAATTGCTCCAATAAGTATTTTCTACTTTCAGTCGAAAGTTGGAATGGAGTAATATGCAGTCTTGAATAAAGAAGGTTTCCATTTCCCTCTTTTGTTTTAACGTTTCGATGTTTGCGTCAGAAAAAAATCATAAAAATAGAATCGTTCAAATTTAGTCTTTTTTCTCTATTTTGCAAAATATAACCCATTCTACTGGAAAGTAAAGAGTGTTTCTTCAGAAAAGTCTCATATATCGTTTGTTGGTCGGTACGATTTAGAATTCTTAATGTACCAGGGCCAACATCTTCATTTTGGGTATGTGGTGTGGAAGTTTGGATACGGAGGTGTGTCTCAGTGTGTCAGATGTGTCTCAAATCATGCATTTCAATGTTCGAGTAACTTCAAAATTAATGATCTAATTAACTTACCAGCCTAATAAATCAAATCCAACAATATTTTCATCCTTTTTTATTTGTGTTTTCATTATTCACATGTTGATGGCCTTTTAATTATATATTCATTTTTTTAGGTAGGTCTTGGGGTAGAGCCTTCATTCTAAATGACGAAAGAAATATTAGAATTTAAGAATCGATTCATTAAATATACAGGTAGAACTTTGATTATCCGTCACCGTCGGGATGGGGCTGTGACGGATAACCGAATAGACGGATAACAGAAATCTCTTAATACATTCGTACAGTAGCGCCAATTCACTGCTGTTTTGGGATGACAATGAAAATAAAATCCTTTAAAATTAAATAATACATACATGTTGTATTTAATTTTACAAAACGTTCAATATAAACTTCAATGCAAAATTAAGTGTGCAGAAATGTATGGAAAAATATAAACCTACGATTCTTTTGACTTTTAGATGATGACGGATACAGAAGCTGGCAGGTTAAGCGAGTGATGGTTAATCGGCATAAATACTTAGTTACAGAGAATAAATGTTATTTTCTCAATAGAGAATCCAGATCTCTAATTAAAGAATATTATAAAGCGAGGAAGTATTTATTCAGTGGCGAATATCAACATTCAGCTTCTCAGAATAATTATTATTATTAGGCATTGTCAAATCAACAAGAAAACATCCTAAATCCAGAATAAATTTTGTTGTTTTTAATGACAATATGTGTTATAACTTAACAATGCTAAAATATAAAGCCGTGAAGAGACCTAACGCTCTAAGAATATGGGGTGTCTACGAGCAGCAGTCACTTTCTTTGTTAACAGCTCATGAAGGGTTTGGGAACAAGGGGAGGAGTTCTTTTTCTTAGGAATTCCGTGCGGAGGAGCAAAGGGAGGTTCCACGGTTGTTGAGAGATAATTTCCTATCTTTGAAGAGAAAGTGTTCTAAGTATTTTTGGTCTCATATAGACCTCAAAAAAGAATTCTTAGCAATATTCTATGATCGTTCTTACACCTGAAAAAGGCCCTTTAGCCAAGATTTGACATTCATCAATTCTGATCATTTCTGATTTTGATGTTGGTAAATGCTTTTTTTCATAAATGGATTTTTGTCTTATTTTTTACCACGAAAAAACGAAAGTTAGTGACAATTGATTCCATTATAGTTCTATTTTTCATGCTTTTCTTACTTTTTAAAGCACTCTGGCAATCTGAGAATTTTCTATACACAACGTTAGCTAAATTTGTGACAATCAGATCTGAGTGCTATGTATGAAGTAAGCTACAAAGCCCGTCTTGAGACGGGCAGCAAATGATATCTCTTAATAGAATCAAACAGCCAACTTACTTCCTACACAATTAATACGTATACGCACGTTCACTTGTATTCCCCTTTCAAGCGAAGATTTTCGGTGCCGAATAACTCTTAATGGCGACTGAATTGAGGCCAGTATTTATGAAAAACTGTCGTTCTAATGTAAAATTGTAACTACAAAAGATGGGGAAACTACCTTTGATTGTTGTTGTTGGTTATTCACGTTGTGTTGTTGTTGATACGATGTTGATTGTTGATGGTACCTTGTTGATTTGTTGGTGATTGTTGTTACCGTGCCATTGTTACATTGTTATTGTTGTTGTTATTTGGTGGTGTTGTTGGTGATTGTTGTGCGTTGTTACTGATTGTTACATTACATTATTGTTTACGGTATTGTTGTTGTTATTATTGTTATTTACGTTATTGTTACATTGTTATTGTTGATGTTGATTGTTGGAATTACACATTGTTATTACGTTGTTATTGGAATTACATTACCTACCCATTGTTATTGTTGTTGATTGAGTACTGTTGATATTGTGATGTTATTGTTGTTGTTGATTGATGTGTTGATACCGTTGTTGTTGGGTGATTACGATTACGTTATTGTTGTTGTTGTTGCATTGGTATTACATTGTTGTTATTGTTACACCGGTGATTATTGTTGAATTATTGTTGTTACCGGTATTGTTGATGACATTTTGTTGGGTATTGTTGTTGTTGTTGTTGTTACGTTGTTGATACGATTGATTACGTTGATGTTTTGAATTTTGTTGTTATTGGTAATTGTTGGTGATTGTTGTTGTTGATTGTTATTTGTTGTTGTTGTTGTTGTTGTTGGTGTTGTTATTGTTGTTGTTGATGATACATTGGTATTGGTGGTATTATTGTTACCCCACTGACATTGGTATTGATTTGTTGATTGTTATTGTTATTGTTATTTTATTAACCTTGTGTGTAGCCACAGCCTTGTGTAGCCCTTTATTGTTGTTACGTTACGTTTGTTGTGTTGTTGAATTTCTGGTTTGTTAAGATCGATGGACGGTTGATTGGATCATTTGGTGTGAAGTCATATCAATGTTCTATGGCGTTGTTGGCGTTCCGGTTTGAGTTTCTCGGTTGTGCCGGTATGGCGTGGAACGAACAGGTTCTCTCGGGCAACCTGCTATGAGCGTTATTACCATTTGGCGCATGGTTGCATTGCGCTGACGGTGCTGCGCTTTTCCGTATCGTTGTCCTGCGTGGCGCGGTGCTGGGCATTTCGTGATATGATCTTGGCGCTTTCTCGGTGCCGCGTATGTTGGCGTGGTTGCGCTGCCGCCGCTGGCGTTTAGCCCATAAACAAACCTAAAGACGGCCTGGCCGTCCATATTGAACCAACCGACCTGGCGCGCTGGCCGTTGTGCGCCGCGGATGGCGACTCAAGCATGTCTGGGCGGACCTGCTGTTGCACGTTTTCTCTTGACGACCACTGCCGTCTGCTGCTGAACGCTGTCGCTGGCCACGGTGAATGGTGCTGACGGCGCTGGACTTATGACTGTGTTATTCGTACTGTGCTCGACACGGCATTTGTGCTGGCATGGCGGTCACGCGGGTTCAGGCTCTGGCCCACTATGTGTGAGCGTTCTTGGTTATATCGGTTCATTAATTCATGCTGGTACCATGTTCCGTTGGTATAGCGTGTTTCGCCGCCATTGCCGGGCCGTGTGATATGGCGGACGACAACGTGTGATCATGCTGTTTTCGTGTGTGTTCTTATGGAATATTCTCTTAACGCGGGGCAAACATGGATATGCCACTGTTGAAAAACTCTCATGTTGCGGGTTCTTCTTCTTCGCAAATTCGTTCCTCTGCCGTGCTCATTTCTATGTCCTACTGAACATTCTGCAAATTTTGTTGCCTGACGGCTGATGGCGCCGGTTTGTATGGCGCATGCCTGCTTCTGCCGTACGGCATTGTGGGCTGGCGTCGCATGCGTACGCGTATGGCTGTTTCTTCTTCCAGCGCAGCTCATTGTGCCTGCGTGACATGCCTTTGTATTCAAACGCCAGCGTGACGCGTGGCGGCTAAACGCCGGTACTACGCGGCCTTCGTACATACCGCGGCGCGGCGGACATAAAACGTGCTCATTCTGGCGCGGGCTGGCGGCGGCGAAACGCGTACGCGCGACAGGCATTCTGCCGTACTCCTTCTTCTGGCGGCGGCGGCTCTACCTGCTAATACCACTGTACCTGCGGGCGGTAACTGTGTCTGGACGCAACCTGGCGGACCATGCGCAGTTGTGCCGACCTGTTACTACCGTAGGCGTTTTCATAGTATTTTATTTACAGCGTGCGCGTTGGCTCTGCTGTGTTTGGCGGGTACTACCTACACGCACCGCCGCCGCCTGCGCCGCGCAACGCCCTGCCTGCTTCTATAGCGTATGGCCCTTCTGCGACCGACGCCGCAACGTAGCGTGCGGCTGCAGCTGCCAGCTGGTTGCGCTGCGCGTAGGCGGCGGCTGGACCTGCAGCGCCTGCCTGCGCGTATTTCGACGGGTAACCATGGCAACGCGACATGGCGG
>BGPR01000547.1:188299-213460 GCA_013235015.1 Araneus ventricosus
GCTGATATCTTTAAATCAATCTTATTAGCGTTTTTATGTTTGTGTTTGGTTTTCCTAATTCTTTTGAAATAATGCTTTTTGATGTACAGATCTCCTTTGTCTTTTGTTGGGAAATTTCGGGCTAAGAGAAGCTATATTTGGCGTAATGCAAGCTTCTTACAGAAAAATTTCCCAATTATTATTTTGAATCCATTTCGAATAAAGTCCTTAGCCCTTGAAAAAATGGACTAGAATGTATTCCTTGTTTTTTTCGATTCCCTCTGAGTTTATCTTTGTTTTTTTTTGGTTTTCTTTGAATGATATTGATTTCCATTTTCTTTGTTTGCAGCTGCATTTGCGCGAGACTTAAATATTGTTTAAATTATATTACATAAATTTTATTATTTATAAAAAAAATTGTTGTTTTTGTTTAAAGTTTAAATTAATTTTTTAAAAATTTTTTAAAAATTTATCCTAATTTTTCTAGTTGATTGTTTTTAAGCGCTATAATATTTGTTTATAATACTTTGACCCATTATTTTCATATTTATGGATTTTGTGACAACAAATCACGTATTGACTTAATATTGAAAAATATAAACATTGTTTGTCATTTATTTGAAGGACGAAGAACTCGGAGATATGAAGTTCTGCTTCTTCTTGTCGAAATAGCGATCGATTGAAAACAGATACGCCGATCTCTAAGCAGTTGTTTAAAAATAGTAACTGAAATCACACCCTTCTGCTCTTAAATCACGGATTAATGATGTTTAGCAATGAGAATTTTCTAACGCGCAGAAAATATTTTAAGCCTAAGCTATACGAACATATTCAGATATTTTTTTTTATAAAAAATTGTGTTTTGCAGGAAATTTCTTTCATCTGAAATTTTAGAATTTGAGAGTTGGTTTTCCTTTTAAATTCTCATAAAATTTTAGACATTTCAGAAGCTTTTTCTTGTTTTAGTTCTATCATTAAGGATGAATATTTTCTTATATTCCTTTTACCATATTCAAGACCGGATCCATTAAGGCAAAACAGATAAGATATTCAATCATTTTATCTTTCTTCTACAAAACCGAACAATATTCTGCATTATTCTCTTAATAAGATTTTAATTCATGCTTTTTTTTTAATTTTAGAGTTGAAATAATAAAATTGTGTATGTAGAATATGCTGAATGAACATTTCCATCAAATGTTCGATATATGTAACAGAAATTTCCAGGGATATTCTGCACACAAACAGTTTTTGTCATTTAAAAATGAAAGTTTATGTCTTACAGTTAGTTTCTTACTCAATTACAGGGAGTGTCTTTATTAATTATGATAAAAGTGATTTTAATAAAATTTGTTATTAACTAATTGTTTGAAAAATAGTAAAAAGTAATTAAATATAGATAAATAGCAATAACTCTTTGAATAAAAATAAAAAGACATTTATCGAAATGTGTTAGTAACTAAACCTTTAAAATGTGTGAAGATGATTTTAATGAAATATGTTTGTAAGCAAATATTAGTAAAGTATAAAAATTAAAAGTTGGTTTTAACGAGCTCTATTAGGAATCGAATCTTTTTAGAGTGACAACAATGCTCCAAAACGTTCCACATATCTGAATTATCTTTCTATTATTTTCGAAGCAATCAATTTGATTTTCCACAAATTAAACAAATTACTCCAAAAGCTCTCGCATTTAGTTGGCATGTGTGATACAAAGCGATTAATATCAGTTTTAGCACTTACCAATAGCGAATAAATAAATCGTCACTTAACCAGCAACATCACCTTTTTTAACATCTGCTATGAACATGAGATCAAATGTTCCAACCCGACTATAAAAAAAATTAGAAATATTCGTTATTGGTTGAAAAAATTAATTTGAATCTTCCTCTTTGAAATTTCAAAAAATTGAGATAGGTGGTGTTGCTTGTTATGCGACGAAATAAAATTTTATCTTGGTTTTCTTCTTGTGATATTTAATAGATATAAAAATAAAAATGCATAAATTAATCAATGCGGTCTCCCTGTTTTTCATATCAGTTTTATCAAGGGTCATTCAAACAGTAATCTCTGTTAAAAATCCAAGTAAATAAATCATCATTTCTGAGAATTTTAAATCTGAATAGAACTGAGAAGAACTCCCTGCCGCTAGCAAGCTTTTCTTCTAAGAAACTAAATAAAATTAATTATGGTATGGACGGATTAAAATTGGATTCCTAGCCTCTGTTCATATTTTTTCGAGCCAATACCTTCTCCTAAGTAAGTGATATTTATGTCTAGAAGCGTGATAAAGATCATTATTCTAACTATCCATCTATAAATAATTTTGTCTATATTAGGTGCTCAAAGTCTTGAGATTTTTCTTATTAAGCTTTGATAAGTGAATGCTGCTTTTGAATCTGTGCCAACCACAACATAGAAAGCCATATAGATTTCACACATATTTAACACAATAAGGTTACCAAGGAGATTATCTTGGCATTGTAAGCTTTATTCCTTGTAGAACACGAATTTTAACTAATCTTCCTAAAGGCAAATTTATATATTTGGAAAAATATGTTGTATTGCTATGTATGCAGTTTGAAAGTAACGTTCACGAAAGCGAAATTAAATCCAAATACAGTAATTGTCTGCAATTAACTAATTGAAATTATTTCGGGTAAATGTTAAATTAAATATAAGCTTGTTTTTCGTGGATTTTGTTCGTTAATTGACTTTCCATTTTAAAACACGTAAAGTTTGTTGGAAGCTGTGAATCGTGTTTAGGTGACACCTCAAGTGACAACCTACTCTCCGAGTTTATACCAACCTGAGACCCTATAATCATCTGCCAATCAGCATTTATAATCGTCGCTCACGCCTTTATAGAACGAAAGTTTAAATCCGCAACCATCCAATCATGAAGTTGCGAATCTGAGATCAAGGCACTTCAGCTTGTAAGCCTCTTTAGAACTACCTAAATTCATGGAAAACATTTTACTTGCCTTTTGTATACAAAATGGATTAATTTTCTACCTAATCTGTTATTATTCTATTGCTTTTCACTTCTCTATTTGGAAATATGGCCGATGCAAAGCAATATGCAATGATAATATTAAAACAGTCGTTTAGCATTATTATAAAACTCTCCCAGATGTAATGCTCACTTTTTAATGAATTCGCTTTTACTTGACTCATAAACAAAGATTATGCATTCAGCTGAAATGATTGATTTTCAAAAGATAACCTGGGAATAGAAAAAAAATTATTCTTTCTTTCAGACGTTTAAGTAGCAGAATTGTTTTCTTCGAGTTCTGTAAGACTCAACCTCTCTTTATTAGCCTATATTAAAACTTCAAAATTCATTTGAAATAAATAATAGTATATGTAAAAATTTATTATCCAACATTGTGCTTTGTATGGGCAAATATTTATTTTTAGAAATCTTATATCAATAATTCATTTTTTAATATTTTTTACTAACACTTAGTTGCCATTTTAGTTAACTTTAAGGAAAATTTCATCTTTTTTTATGATATTGTACGGCCGCAATTCAACTATAGATAAAATTAAATCATATCTATCTAATGATGAAATGATTATATTTACAATGTCTGGGATTCTCTTGACTGCCTGGGGGTGTAACAGAATGTCCATATTAATTCGATGCCTGTCTCACATCTTACAAGCAGCCGGAGTCATCTCTTCCAATTAAACAGCATACATGTATGAGGCCGGTTGCTTCTCACTGTTCGAGAGATTCTGGACATTGTTTTTAAAAGTAGAGGGCGCTAGGAAATAAATTAAAACTTTTACTGTTTATTAAGTGTATAATAAAATCTTCCATTTTCATGTAAGCGTGATAAAAAATTGTGATTATATTTTAATATTGTCTTTAAGAGCAGAAGGCGTCAAGAGGTAGAAATAAAGCGATTACAGTTTATTATGTGTATAATAACATCTTTCAATTTTATGTATACATGATAAAATCTTTCGCAAAACCATGGGTCTTCGCAAAATTCCAATTCATAAAAACGGCCCCTTCACAAAATTCAAATTCATTAAAACGGCCCCTTCACAAAATTCAAATTCATTAAAAAGGGAACCTTCACAAAACTCAAATTCACGTAAAATATAGAAATATGACTGCTAAAATTGGAGGTTTTACATGATAAAAAAATTTTCACAAAAATATTTTTATTTTTCACATAAGTAATTTTTTTCACAAAAATTGGCCCCTAAAAAAACCTGGATCGACCCCTGTAAACATAGTAAATTCATACTTGAATTATACTCGTGTCTTTCTATTTACTATGAAGTTAGTGAAAGGCCAGCTACAACAAATCATGTTGAACAGTGGCGAATCCAGGATTCGGGTCTGGGGGGGGGGGGGGGGGGCATAAAAAATTTTTTTCGTATCGACGAATGTCAAACCTCATGGCTTATGTAAACACTAACACTTTAACTTTACAGGCTTTCCTCTCCTGACGATAAGAATCATAAAGAACACTACAATACTTTCGATAATTTAATAAAAAATACAGTGAAATAACTGGCCAAAAATTGTTTTCGACCACGCCAACGTTACAAGTGCAAGTGGAATGACTAGAAAAGTGAAAAATTTTCGAGCCTGTCAAGTCAGAAAGCAATGTTGTCACGATTTTATTACTATTTTTTTAAAAATGAAAATTAATATCAAACAGTTGTGGTGATTTTAAATTAAATCATGAATTTTAGTTTATCTCTGGGGGGGCTGCAGCCCGATAGCCCCTCCCCTGGATTCGCCACTGATGTTGAATGATGTATTTCATGGCTTCCGACGCAAACTTTGTCCAGAAGCTTTGCCGTGCATGCAATTCCCGCTGGTGTAGCCGGAAATGTCGTTTTCGTCATCTGAACGCGGGTCAAAATAGCGAGGTGCGTCCGAAAATAACCCTCGTGTTGCTTATGAATAGGATGTTAATATCACTAAACTAAACTATATTTTTGAATGAAATTATATATTAAGTTATCTAGCTCTTTGCCTTTACTCGCTACCGAGTCCATGGAGTGTTTCACTTGTAATTGCGATCCTAAATGAAATAGTGCCTAAATGATATGGTGCTTTTGTAGATGAAACTGTTATTTCGATTCCATTTCATCATTCGGCATTATTAATTGGATCTATACCAAAGGAAAAGAGTAGACTCTTTCCTTGATGTTGATTTTTTCCGCCAAGTTTTCAACCTTTAGCCAATTTAAAGTAATGACTTTAAACATTGTCTACGAAAAATATATATTAATGTAAAAAAAAATTGCGGTTTGTAAATGAATGTTGCAATCTTACTTGCTGCAATTTTCTTCAGCTTTAAAAGTCAAAATCTTGATTATTGCAATCTTACCTCAACTTTAAAAATTCAAAAACAACAATGACCACAATTTAGCGTATAAAATAATATAAAATATGTAGTACATCACGCATCACTGATCACAAAACTTCGAAAACTTACCGTTCATATATTTTTTGAATAAGTCGTTGCTCCAAAGTATTTTGCCGTAACAGTCGAAAGATTGGAATGGAAAATATGCAGTCTGAATGAAAGGTTTCGCATTTCCTCTTTTTGTTTAACGTTTCGATCTCTTGCGTCAGAAAAATCTTTAAAAATAGAATCTTTCAGAATTTCGTCGTGTTTTCTTCTATTTGTTTCAAAATATAACCCATTCTACCAGAAAGTAAAAAGTTTCCTCAGCTAAGTCTCATGTATCGTTTAATTGGTCAGTACGGTTTGCAATTTTAATGTGCCGGGGACAACATCTTCATTTTGGTATGGTGTGGAAGTTTGGATAGGGAGGTGTCGTCTTATGTGCCAGGTGTGTGCCTCCAAATTTATTCATTCCAATGTTCATGTAACATCAAAATGTAATAATCTAATAAACCAAATCAACAATTTTCATACTTTTTATAATTGTTTTCATTATTCAGGCATGTTATTGAGCCTTTTAATTATACGTTCATTTTTAGGTAGGTCTTGGGGTAAAGCCTTGATTCTAAATGACGAAAGACGTCTTAAATTTAAAAATCGGTCTAATTTTTAAATATGCAGTAGAACTTTGATTATCCGTCACCGTCGGGAGCTGTGACGGATAACCGAATAGACGGATAACAGAAATCTCTTAATACAAACGTACAGTAACGTGATTTCACTGCTGTCTTGGGATGACAATGAAAATAAATTCCTTTAAAATTAAATAATACATACATGTATTTAATTTTACAAAACGCTCAATATAAACTTTAATACAAGAGTAGTTATGTACAGGAATGTATGGAAAAATATAAACCTACGTTACTTTTTAACTTTTAGATGACGACGGATGACAGAAACTGACGGTTAAGCGAGTGATGGTTAATCTAAGTTTCACTGTACTCAGTTACAGAGAATAAAATGTTATTTCTCAATACGAGAATCAGATCTCTAATTGAAGAATATTATAAAAGCGAGAATATTTATTCAGTGGCTTGAATATCAGCAATTCCTTCTTCAGAATAATTATTATTATTAGGCATTGTCAGAAATTCAACAAGAAAACACATCCTAAAATCCAAATAAATTCTGTTGTTTTTAATGACAATATGTGTTAAAGCTTAACAATCTAAAATATAAAAGCCGTGAGAAGGCCTCTAACGTTCAGGAATATGGGCGTGTCTACGAGCCAGCGTGCACTTTCTTTGTTAACAGCTCCCCCAGAAGGGTTTGGGGAACAGGGGAGGCGTTTATTTTCTTAGAATTATGAGCGGAGGAACAGGGGAGGCTTCGCAGCAGTTGTCGAGAGGGGAAGTGAATTTCCCTCATCTTTGAAAGAGAAAGTGTTCAAGTATTTTGAGGTCTCTATTTCAATGGTCTTAGCAATATTCCTTAGTCGTTCTTACACCTGAAGAAGGCTCCTTTTACTTAGAGATTTGCATTCATCAATTCGTCATTTTTTGATTTTGTATTTGGTAAAGCGTTTTTTTTTCTGTAAATGGATTTTGTCTTATTTTTTACACAGAATAAACGAAAGTTAGTGACAATTGATGCATTAGTTCTGTTTTTCATGCTTTTTCATACTTTTTAAGCACTCTGGCAATCTGCACGAGATTTTCTTCTACAACTTTCGTTAGTAAATTTGTGACAATCAGATCTGAGCTATTATTTACAAGCTAAAAGCCCGTCTTAGACGGGCAGAAATCTTCCAGTCTCTTAGAAGAAACCAAACGCCCACTTACTTCTACACAATAAATACAGTATACGTTCACGTGTTATTCCCCTTTCAAGCGAAGATTTTCAGTTGCCGAATAACTGACGACTGATTGAGCCAGTATTTATGAAAAACTGTCGTCCTAATGTAAAATTGTAACTACAAAAGGATGAAAAACTTTTGTATTAATTATTTAGAATCATGAAACTTCCGATAGAAAACAACATTCATCTATATTTATCAGTTTGCGTTATGAAACTTTCATATATGTTTGTTTATGTAATGTGAGTATACATTTTTGGAATAGTTGCAATTTATTTTGAAAAGAAACACCGGGAATCTTATCTTCGGAAGCTTGCTTTTGCACTGTTCTAGTTTTATTAAAATCAACTTATTAACTGAAACATCTGTATTGACAGATGAACAGTTAGTGCAGATCCTTTGAAAATATGAAAAAAAGATTTGTATACAGATAATAAAAATCAAGAAGTTTCATATTTAGCATATTGACAAGTAATGCTCTCTCATGGACAAGCGATTCTTAAGCAACTTCGTTTTTAAATTTCTGTTTGTCGGCAACCGTTAGAAATATTTGCAGAGTATTGCGTTAAAAGTTTCGAGAATATTTGATTGACTAAATTATTTATTGATTTTTAAGGCAGAAGAGCCATTTCTGTCCAAGCTAGGCGAAATACTTATAAAATTAAATTAATATTTTCTGTAAATTAAGACATGGCTGGATTTTTCAGACTACCAAAAACGTAAAAAAGTATTATATGTTATGCATAAAACTAATGTCTTGAATAAATGCAAATGGTAAGAAAAGATTCTCTTAATGTATCTTCCAAGTTCCGTAAATATATCTTATCTATTTAACTCTCAAATAAGTAGTATTTGGGTTTTCCCTGTAAAACATGCCGTACAGATAATGGTACGATATTACAAACAAACGGAAACTGGATCCGTACGTAGTAAATGCTTATATAAGTAATAAATATGGCCAAGACAAATATTTAAGAACATAAAGATGCAAATAAAGTTGTATGAACAATTTTAGAAAAGAATTTTTAGATAAATGTAGCACCTTTATTTAGATTAATTATCTTATAATATCAATTAAGACAGTTTTAAATCATTTGCAGTAATGATTACTTGTTCTTTTTATGCTTCTGTTTTAAATTTCCCCGTATAAAAATTACAATTTGACTAACCCGTTAGAAATCTTTTTTTACGTCCCCTTCTTGCATTTGCTTTTAAACAACCATGTAGCACATCAAATTAATTAACCATAAAATACATGTCAGAAGTTTTAATGAGTTTTCCCACTGTGTACTTCTGGCGTACGACTTAATGCAAGCGTGTACTTTGCAAACATCCGTGGAAGGAGGCACATTAGTACTTATTTAATGCATTTCTTTTATCTTTTAATGGCAAAAGTACTACGTGGCGTGAAAATGAAATTAAAACACCTTCTGAAACTAGTTCACGTGTCGCGGAACGTGTCAGTTGAGAAAAGCAGCATAAATCTCAAGAATTTGCATATGTGTAGTTTGCACACACAGAGAATGTAATCTTTTAAAACATTTCGGAAACAAACTGACCCACAGAAAGCATCATTCCGCACGATGTATAAATTTGGCACTGTGACCTTGATCTATAAAGTTACATCGCGCGCGATACTTGGCAAATTTTGCAACAAAATAAAGACGCAAACGCCACTTCTGAAAGCATCTTTTGAACTTACATAACAATACTGAAGAAACGCACATACTAAAGAAACGTTTTATTTATTTATTCGTTCGCAACCGCATCAGATATTGCAAAGTTTGTGTCCTGAAATACAGGGATACGACCTCCTATGCCACTCTTGTTGCTTCACAAGAGAAGCATCAAAATTCAATCAGCCATTGTCCTTACAATAGATTTCAAAATCTAACTCTTTCTCGGCGCGTTCTTCTTTGACAAAGGCTGTTGGAATAGAGTTTGTGTTGCATCAAGTTGTGGAGAACTTCTAAAGTCAGGGTTATGTTCTATTAACCATATGTATAAGCTGTTACCATTTAATAGGATTAAAAATGGATTTAAAAGGTATGTAAGTTTTTTTCTTCATTCGTTCTTAAGATTTATATGAAGTCAAGATATCCTAAAATGTTTTCATTTAAATACTTCATTTTTATTTTACTGAAGCAGAGAATGATCATTTACTGAATTTTCCTTTATGGTAATATTCAAAAGTTTTTTTCATTCTTTTACTTTTCAGTTCAGCAATTAAAAACGGATGTTCAAATTCAATAAATACGGACTCCACAATTTTGATAGTATCATTTAATTTTACAGTTAGCCTTGTTTATCTCTTGTTATTTTTTATGATCATAGTCAAATGCATAAAAGAGAAACCATGCAAGAAAGTTTACGCCTTGCTGTAAATCTTCTTTAATAATAAATTATTTTAATTGAAGATATCTGCAGAATATATAGTTACAAAGATCCTAAATGTCTTTTCAAACGCTCGTTTTATTTCAACTTTATTCTGTAAGACTCCCACTGCATTAAAATTACTCTGTTCGAAGCAAGTTCATTTATAGGTCTATAAGAGATTAATCAAACATTATTTTAAAAAGAATGAAGAACAAATGGAAAGTAACTTTGCTAAAATCTCTCATTTTATATTATGACCTTAATTAGGCAATCTTTATATTATATAGTAACCTTTAATTATTCAACATTTTAATTATATCGTAACCTTCAAGTAAGCAACCTTCAATAAAACAATTTTAATTGGTTTTTCTAATGGGAAAATGAATGAAGTTTGTATAAAACTCTTTTCTTCATAAGAGTTATCAATTATTAATTTCTTTAACAATTACTTCGATTAGAGTTTGAATAACATAATCTCATTTGATTACATCATACTAGCAGTACCTTATCGGCGCTACCTGTGGCATCATCACTTCAACAAAATGAGAAAAAAAAGCTCACAATGGCATAAAATAAAGTTTTGGAAACAAAATCAAGACAAAAAACATATATTATTGATTTTGCCTTCTTATTTTTCTTAGCGACAATGACATTTGAACTGTAGGAAAACAACACCGAATACGTTAATTCAAAACAGTATTAAAAATTACAAAGTGAAATTCATTAGATAGTAAGCAAAATATACGAGACAAAGAAATATGTTAAGGCACTGCTTAAGATTAAAATCGAAGTCATTCAGTAAATATATCATTTTGAAAGGGATTACGAATCGCACTACGGCTAAATGTGAGAGCGTATGATGTGACCTGCGCTCGGCGACGCTAGCCAATGGAATTGTAAAAATGCAAAATTGTAAAAATGCTGGGAACTGACCTTGATAGAAAGCTTCGCCTTAGATATGCAAGAAAAAAACTTTGAACTCATCAGGGGAAAAATTAATTAAAAATAAATAAAAAAGGTATTTTAAACCAGGGTGAAAATGTTCCAATTATTACCTCAAATAATTTGAAAAAGATAGTGAAATTAGAACGTCGTATACAAAAATTTTAGTTTTAATTCTTAAAATTTTCTGGGGAAACTAACTATTTAAATACAATTCTTAAAGTTCAGTAAATTACGTTATTCGTTCAAAAGAAATTCATTAAAATGGTAATTGTTGGTTCTATCCAATTGTGCAGCGATTATTTTTCTGAGATTATTAGAAAAAATACTAATGCCAAAAACGTGCATAAATCACCTAAAACAACACAAAATAATAATTTAAAAATTTCTACATTAAATTTTAAAATTCTTGCTTCGAGGTGCATGGAGTCACTATTACGACTACCTGTGTGCCAAATCTCATGGTTATAAGTGCGATAGATTTGTTTATACATCGCACGCACGTACACACAGACATACACTTCCTTTTATAAGTACCGATGATTAAAAAATGCAATAATTAAATATTTGCAACAAATGTTCATACGCAAAAATGAACTGTATCTACTTTAACTGTAAACATTTTTATTTACATCTTTTATTCTCTCTAAAGCAGTTTAAAGCTTTCATTCTATTTTTTTCATAAATATCCTTTCAAAATCTTTCATAATTCAACACAAATAAAACTTTCGTTATGTTTGTTTCAAAGGCACGTTTTCAAAATATGTAAAAAGATGTTATGTATATGAAAATATCATTTGACAACGTTTACTCCCAAAAATGACTTTTAAGCACCTTCAAAGTTGTTCGTTAATCAAACAAATCAATCAATCTACCATTTCTTTCATAGGTGAAATTTGCATCAATGTCATATGTAATTTTTTAAAATTTAATTGCTATTTATTTGCACCTTTTATAAGACCTACAAGAAGTACTTTCTTTCGAACATTACTGAATAGAATACAGAATATTCTTCAAGCTCAAACTCTCTCTAACAACTAAATGTCCCTGATTATTTATTTTCACTCAAAAGAAAAATTAACTTTTTACGACTGTACAATGACAAAATACTTTCAATTAAATCTCTAAAAATTCTCATATTCACTTTTCGAAACGGAATCTCTCATTTCAAGTTACTACATTTGACCTTAATTAATTCTCACACAAAGAGGAAAGAGACAGCTTAATTAAAATAAAATTGATACTTAAAAGGATATTCATCAAGATGTGACAGGGAGAAGATGAGAAAATTAAACAGAGACCCCCTTTAAGCAGATTGATTGCCCGATTAAGACTGAAAGTTGGAATTAGGTGTTGAAACTGTGGTTTGAATTAAGCTCTGATGCCACAGAATTGTGATAAATGTGCTGTAAATAATTTGGCTTGGAATATTAAACAAACGTGCAGCGCAGAGATGAATCACTTTTATCTTATTTTGAATATATTAGCAGAAATTTGCAAGCTCAGAACATCTTGCTTTTAACACGGACTACCTCATTCTTAATTTTTTGTATTTATTTCTTTCTCGTCCACGATGTAAATGGAGAGAAAATAAGAAAATTGTCGAAGCAATGGGCGTCGAGATTTTGACGAATCTTCACGTTTCAGACTTCCCCGAGTACAGAAAACCGTTTTGGGAATTATATCTCTCTATCTGTCTATTGGTCTATCTGTGACTACTATCCTTGTATAATTATTTTATAGGCATGAACTTTTCCGAGGGTTGAAGATTCAGCATTTTTAATTGATTTTTCCTTTACAATAAGGAATTTTAGAAACACTCACTTTTGAATCCCCCTGTATCTTCTTAACTACTGATGCTACAAACAAAATGTGGGACTTTTTTTGTAGGAAAGTTCATGTAGTTTAATTTTGTATTAGAGTGTTTTTCTCTAGAGCCCATAATTTTTGAGATATTTAAGAAAAACTGAAAACGCCCCCTTTAACCCCCTGTACACCCCGCTCACCCCCGCCGGCGGGGACTTGTAGTATATCGTTTAGGACGCTACCCCCCAAAACAACGCCAAATTTCAAAACTACACAATTTTTTTTTCTAATCGTCGATCTTTAGCCTTCCTTGATTGGAGTAATAACTCGAAACTGAAACAAGCTCATTGAGTGAAGTCTTGTGTATGTGTAAGGTTACCATTTATTTCCCCCACTCAAAACGGGACATTTACTGGTCTTTTAATAATAATATGTGTATTCAAGAAAACCCATATTTCTTTAGTTTTTATTTATTAATGAAAAAAACAAAATGAATACCTAAAAAGTAAATGATTTATGTGATCTTGTATTATTCTGAAGAACAAATATTTGCTTCAGCATACATGGTGTTGATTCCAAACAGGAATAAAATTCGTAGCAGAATTTCTTAAATTTTACTTTGGCAATTAACATTGCGACATACAATTGTGTTTTTAAGTTCATCCATAAATTATTAAGATAACTTATTGAAATTATCCGTGTGAAATTGTTTGAATAATTACAACCATTTCTTTAGGTTGAAACATTTCCAGTGTTTCATTCTGTGACATTTTGCGGCGTAATGTAGTTAGGCTTCAGGCCAACTTGCATATGTGTGAGACGTATAGCATATGCCCCGTCATCGCTGCGCTACTAGGCACTACCGTCAATTTTATTTTTAATTTTTTCGCACTTTTTTTGAAATTGGGGTGGGTTGCTCTCTTTCTGAAAACGGGACAGGCTACCTAAAAACGGGACGTATGGTCGCATACAGTATGCACCAATGCATCAAAACTGTAGATCTAAACCAAATTCGGGACTAATTGGTCAACGATGAAAGGCTCAAAATGCATATTTAATTCTGATTACTATACGATAAACCTAAATTCAAGTTTTGGACCTAGTTTGTCAGCGATAAAAGTCCCAAAATGCTTATTAAATTCTGCTTACTAAATGATGAACCTAAATTCAAGTTTTATGCCTAATTTGTCAATGATAAAAGTCACAAAATGCATATTCAATTCTGTTTATTATACGATGAACCTAAATTAAAATTTCGGACCTAATTTTTCAACGGTAACATGTCCCAAATGCATATTCAATTCTTTTTGCTATACGACGAACCTAAACATAGAACATGCCATATTGTGATATCGTCTCTTAACAAGCAACACCACCTATTTCAGATTTTTGAAATTTCAAAGAGGAAGGAAAAAAACTGAATTTTTTGCAATCAATAATAATGAATAATGAATTTTTTAAACATTAGATATGAACATAAGATCGCATTTTCCTACCAGATGTGAAAAAAATCTCAGAAATATTCGTTATTGATTGCGAAAAATTCAGTTTTTTCTTCCTCTTTGAAATTTCAGAAAATTGAGATTTGCTTGTTAAACGACGATATAATACGAGAAAGTTGGCAGGACAACATTCCCTCTGGTTTTGTAATTGCATTTGTTTATATTTTATTCAACTTAAATAAGTGAACATCAAGCACAACGATACTGTCAGTGTTATGCAATAACGTTCTTAATATAAATGGACAACAGATAGGGTCGAAATAAGAGATTGAACTTTGCTTTGGCTTATTATCGTTGTATAAAAAAAAATTAACGAAAATTTGTTGTTTGACTTCTCTCATAATTAGAATTTAATATGTTTAAATGTTATGGAATTGTTATTAACTTTTCAGTAAATAATTCTTCTTGGAATATGAAAGACACATTCAGAAGGTCAGTGAATCAAATAGAATAATTTGCAACACTTCTTAACCCTTAGAGGCCCAGTGTTACCTTTAAGCAACATACCCAATTTGATCTTTTAAAATCTTGAGAAGATTGAAGCTCTAAAGCCTGTTGTTGTCAATAGGATACATACTGAATTTTTTATTAAATCAATTTAAATAAAAATAAATTTATGTTTTCCGCTTGAGGCTGCATCTTTTTATTTTTGTTTGTACGCTTAAGAATATCATATTTTATTCTACATTGTTGAAGGAAATTCTTTATCCGTGTTATTATTTATTAAAATTCATATGTATTTCACATTAAAGAATTTTATAAAGGAAATTTTTTTCTGAGAGAAAGCCCAGTGTTGTCAGTTGATAACAAAATGTTTTTTAGCTATAAATCATACTTAAAACAAAATAGGATTCTTTAAAGAATTTTTCCCAAGTTTTATTCAAGAAATGAAAGTCAAAAAACATTTTAAAATCAATTTTTAAAAAATATGGCTTTTAAAGGCTAAACATTTATTGATTTGAATTTAATGAAAAATAGGAATTAATTAATCGGGTTCACTCCGGTAAGCGGTAATAGAATGAATATATTTTATAATATTCACATAATACATAAGATTCTAAAATAGTTTCTGCATAAATTTATTAACTTAGGTTTTGGTATAAATTTATATCAATTGAAGCACTGCCTTTCTTCTTCTTGAATAGTGATTGATTTAATTTAATATTTGAAAATTAAGCAATATCAAATTTCACATTTTGTGTCTTTCTTAAAAATAATGAATCATATAGTATCGATTTCAAAACCTTCTACGCTTTATATATCGAGAAATGTTGAGTTTCTCTTTATAAATAAGGTTTCAAGATTTAACGTTACATCAATGAAATTTGTTACAGGGCAATCTTCCTTTCAGTTACAATGCTAGAAAAATTGAATATTCCAGCAAAGAAGAGGAAAATTAAAGTTAAAAGAGGAGTCTGGTCTCCACTTCAAAAACTGTTCACCATTTCTGTTAGCAGTGAAAATTGGTACTGACAGGCAAACCACTTAAGAATTTCTTAAAGAACGTTCTAAGAAAAACAGCTGAAAAAGATAATAGTTATTTATAAAAAGATTAAAAGTAATGACGATCCAATTCAGAATTATCAAGAATTTTCTATCCAATACAAAATCACTCGTGTAGTTAATAACTACCTGAGTAATGAAACTTTAATTACTGTAACTTATTTATTTTTTACTTTACTATAAACTTTTTGTCGACGGAACAACACTTTCCCTCACGACACAAACAAGAATTAGCACTTTTGTTCTAGTTAACAACTCCTTGAAATTCGTCAGAACAACGTTGAATTTTATAGATTTTTAGTGAGGAATTCCTAAAACGGAACTGATTTCGAGGCAGCATGTGAAATATATGTAAAAAATAATTTTCTATCTTTCTGAAATGGAAGCAGTTCTTTTGGTTTGGAACTTTTCATAGTTTTCTAATGAACTATTTTTACTTTTGAAGAAAATGCAAAATTGTTCCTTTTTTCAAATAAATTTAAGAAAGGTTTTAAAACTCCATTTTTCCTTCCAAACATTGAAAAACAAAGTAGGACAAGAATAAATCCGGTTAATCTAAAACAAATGCAAATTTTAACAAGTCCAAATTAACCGAGTTATTTAGTGACTTTTAAAATGCCATGACATTTTTCTTAAAGCTGTACTGCCCATTTCCAAGAAACATACATATTCGGCTTTACAACAGGACTTCTAAAATTTTTTCCTCTCGCGAATCAATTTTGGCTGTAAAAATATTCCGCGAATGCATCCGTAAAAAATAAAAAGAAAGGAAAATCGTATTCTCATGTGTATTCAAAAGAATGAAATCGAAACAGGATGATAAAAACATTTTATTTTATTTTTGTTTATTTATATGTTTATTTTTTTTGAAAAATACGCTTATATTAGTGTACCAGTGTAGAAATGTTTTTTTTTTATCAAAAACCTGGAATCGTGAGGCGCTGATATAAATATTCGAAATTAGAATTTTAATAACATTCTTTCTATATTTTAATGTTTGATGAATGTTAGGAATTTTCTTTTTTATGATGCTCATTGTGGCTTATTTTTTTAATCTTATTCTTTTCAGCTTTTCGCACTTTCATAACTATTGCTTTGACCTCCATATTTTTTATTTAAAAAATTATTTTTTACTTTTAAGCACACTAATATATCCATAATTCATTATTATAATTATTATGAAATATTGTCATCAATTTTTCTCAAATTCACTATCAGATAGAGTTTCTCATATATGAAATGAAAAATTATTCTGAAATTAAGCGATTAATTGTCAATTAAGTTCTGAAATATTAAAATATTGTACTCTTTTTCAGAAATCTAACACATCAGGAAGTCTATGAAAAATTGATTAAACAATCCCATCTTTGTAAGCATGAAATTTACAAATATAAAAGAAATCGAGTTAAATAAAAGCGCGTAAAAATGTAACATAAGCAAAAAAAATTATGCATTTATTTATAAATTGTAATGGAACCCTCCAATACTTTATCACTTTCTTAATTTTACTTGCTTACTAATATCGCCACATTAAAAAAATGATGGGAGGCTGTCTTTTCAAACGGCCGCTGATATTAAAGGCATAAGACTACTTTACTCGAGTGACTCTTTTGTTTCGCGAAGTTGCACGTAAGCTTTTGAGTTTAAGTGAGTTTTTTTTTATAACTTCTGTTGTTACCCTTTATCTCTAAAATAAGACATTAGTTATGTCTTTAATGTATGTAGAGGACCTCCCATACCAAATTTTGTGGCGTTTTGGCGTGTGAATCAATTTCCTTCCTGAGGCCCCAATGGGAGGAACGTAGTCCTACGTTGAAAAGCAAGAAACTTCTTAACTTTGCTTGCTTTAAAATTATAAAAATTAGATGCACTTGATCTAAAATCTTTATGTTTCCTTATTTAATTAGTTTTCTGTAAGTTATTAAAAATTTATTAGCAACATTGTGTAAAATTATTCCATTAAGAAAGTTCTGGGAGTTTCCAAGTGATGTTAAAATTTAAGCGCGTGCCTTAGTTCTTTGAATATTTATTTTATTTTCGTCTCTTCTTCCAGGTTAGTCTTTTTGACCAAGCTGAATATCAGCGTTTCTTTTGATTTACATTTTGTAAATAAACCAAATTATTTTCTATAATTCTGACTTTTCTTGACAATATTAAGGAATATTATCCAAGCACTCGCCGACAATGTTAACGTGTTCCACAAATTCACGTCCGTTTCACCGATTGAGATCTTTAGTGAAAGAAGACCTGCTTCATATCAATATATCCTACTTTTTAAATCATCCTAATTATTTAAAATTTTGCTCCATTCAAACCATATCCCTTTCTTAAAAATTCAGATCTATATCATTTATATCTTTCCAACAAATTTCTTATATACGTATGTTTTCTATATTCCTATCCTAAAATGTCGTATATATGTCATATTCCTCTTCTAAAACTTCAAAACTTGCATATTAAAAATTATTTATTCAGTAAGAATTTTACATTTATAGGTTACCCAAGTTTTATCACAAAAATTGGTATAACAAATAGAAAAAAAAAACGATCGCTACTTCCAGATCAAGTTTTGACTACTAAACTATAAAAAATATCCAGACGCCAAAGAACAAAATAATGGATTAGAACTCACACATTTTCACTTTTCTAGCTGGTTTCTTGGATAAACCTTACGTAACTTATCCGAAATGTGAAAAACGGCCGTTTTTAAAGGAAACCATAAATTCTGGTCACAGCCTTGACACTTGAAGTGATTCGTCATTTACGATAGAATGGCTTCAAACAATGGATGCGTGCTCTTTGGAAATTTATCGGATGCCGCCATTTGTTGCTCTAACGTGCCACTATGCATCATTCCAATAAAAAAATTGATACAACACACATAAAAAGTTGATAGCTTTTGTTTAGCTCTAGACTTCGATTTCGGGGAGATGGTAGCGGGTAAATAGAGTCGCTGTGGAATAATGCTTTTATTTTATTTTGGAGTCTGCCGTTTCAGGCTCTTTTTTTATTTGCGAAGAAAGCTTATTCGTTTCACAAGCATGTCATGAATATAAATTTACTTCATAAAAAGTTAAATTAAAGTGAAGTAGAAGCACAGAATAGTCATTGTAAAAACATTGTTTGGGAAAGAGAAATATCGGCGTTTAATTAAATCAGACCGGGCGAAAAATTTAGTTTTAGAAAAGAGAGTTTATGCTTGTTACAACATAATGTGGTTATCGTTTAAGTAACTGAATTTGAAAAACTCATTATCCTGTTAAGAAATTTTAAATTTAATCAAGCATTTTCTTTGAATCTGTGGTCGTTTTAATTCCACTTGGTTTAGAAAATCTAGCCCAGAGATGGCGAACCTTTTTGAGAAGTGGGTCAAATGTTGTTCATTGTTTTTAACGTAGAATTACGTTCTTGCCATTGGAGTCTCAGGAAGGAATTTGATTCACACGCCAAAACGCCACAAAAAACTTTGTATGGGAGATCCTCTATATCTCGGTATCTGCATATGTTAAAAACATAACTAATGTCTTATTTTAGAGATAAAGGATAACAACATAAGTTACAAAAAAAATTGAAAATCGGAATTGAAGTTCAGCGACTACTGATTCGCAAAGCTGGTCAAAAATACGCGATCCTCTATATCTTGGTAACTATATATGTTAAAAACAAGTTTTAGGTATTGTTAATGTGTCATTATCGACGAAGTCAGTATGGTCGGCTCTGATATAGTTCATAAAGTTAACAATAGACTGCATTTCGAGAAACAAAAGCACATAGAGTGCAACTTCGAGAAACAAAAGAGTCACGCGAGTAAAGTAGTCCTACGCCTTTAAGATCAGAGGCTGTTTGAAAAAGACAGCCTCCCTTCATTTTTTAATACTAGTCTCTGGGTCACTAAGTCAGTGGTGCCACTTGGTAAGAAGGGATTGAGGGTATGGTAAAAAGGGCACCAATAATTTGGAATAATTGTAAGCTGGTGCATTTCTAACCACGATGCAACGAATATGAAGTTCATGACCGACTGTCCTGAGTCATGCACAGGTGTAGTGATACGATAGAAAATCAGTTAGCCAACGTCCGCTTGAATATATTTTTTTTATAAATTCGTCATTAGATATTCATACTTTAATTATTTAATATTTTCGATTGTCTGTTCTCTCTTTTATAATATAAAAATTAAGTTTATAAAAATCAACGCGTGGGTCATTTAAAATGCCTTAGTGTTTCACCCGCGAGTCATAGGTTCGCCACCACTGATCTATCCAATTCCATGAGTCGAAGACTCACGATGAAGGGATAATGTGGCATCTTCTGTTGGTCAAAGCGACTCAGAGTACCTATATAGCACCAGAGATAGAAGTCTGACTTAGTTCATATACTGATCGTTTCAAAATGCCAAGACTAGCACTTTTAGATGCTTTTACTCCGGAAAGAGGTGACAGGCAATGAGTAAGATGAGCGCATTTCCGGTGTTCTTTGTTACGTCACGCTAAATAAAATGTGAACATTTTTCACTTCACCCCTATTTTGGTCTCCTCCGCCTGGCGCATGCTCAAAAGCGCCGAGGGTTTCGTAATCCGAGAATTCTCAGTGCATGGCCCTAGACTCCTTCCTGGAGGACTTCCAGGGAAACCTGGTCCATATTTGTATTTTTCTTGAAGGGAAACCTCCAACATCCAATCCCACATCAGCGAGCAGTTCGGTGCTAAAACGCACATAGTAGGGATGTAACAAATATTCGGCAATTATTCAGTATTCGGTCTTTTTGCCGAATATTCGGTTGGCCGAATGTATTCAGGATAATAATTTTTTTAAAAAAATGTGCTTTCAAATACACATTTAACTAAGAATGTTACAAAATTACATTTAAGTACATTTATTATCATAAAAATCTATCCAATCATTTATCTAATGTTAAGTTGCAAACAACATAAGTATATTTAATAATGTTGCATATCATTTATAGGTCTGTTCCATACTTTTTCATACACATTACCAGCTTCAGAAAATAAACGGTCACTATAAAATGCTTGCAGGTGCTGAAAGATATTTTCTTGCTAAATTTGAGGACCTCGGAAATTTTTCCATATTTTTTCCCACCAATCAAGTGGACACTCCATCCTACATATTATAAGTTTATTTTTAATCAAAACAGGAATTTACTTCTAGTAATTTTAATTTATCCATTCAATTTTCTTCTGTGTTTGTCATTGTCATGTTCTGCAATAATGACTCTCATTTCTTACTATTGGAATTAAGGTATTTAAAATATTATAATTACACATAAAAATATTAACATTTTTTAAAAAATACAAATAATAAAAACTTAGTTTTATTAAATCTTAAATTTTTTCATTAAAATTTGAAAAATATTTCATTTACAATCAAAAGTTAAATGCTTTTAAAAACTTGATATTCGGCCTTAAATTTGGCCGAATATTCGGTATTCGGTTATTCGGCCAAATCACTATTCGTTACATTACGCATAGGTCTGCCAGTTTTTCAATATTTCTGGTTAAGAGATTCCAGATTATATAGAATCCATAACCTTCTTTCTCCGATTCATGTTCCTTAGCTATGCCATACCTTAACTCACCAGGGCCTACTTGAACGCCTTTTAATGTGTATATGATGAATACTTCTTTTCAAAGCAAAATAAATGTTTAATGCTTGTATCTTTTTAACCTTTTCATTACGGGCTGCATAGATGCTGTATCAGCAGATTTTTTTCGTCCCTATAAAGTGAAGTACGTCTTCCTTGCCACTTACTCAATAGGGTTCAGCATCATCGGCTTTGAAAATCCTTAGGATTTCTAATAACCTTGTATGTGGTTTTACACCCTTGTCGCATTGTATCTCGAAAGATATGATTCCCATATTGGTTGTAAATAAGGGAAGACATATATAGCTATCCCATGGGTGGTCGAATTTGATAGCGGATCTAATTTTCCAATCGAAATTCCCGTCTTAATAAGATATTTGAGATTATCGCGAGTCGAAATCTGAAGATTTACAAGACATCTCTTTGTTTTCTTTCGTTTCTTTCCCACCTAAGGCTTTCTGTAATTGTAGAAATGTTCACAAAATGCAAAAAATATTTCTTTTTAGATGTTACTGACTTATAAGATATATTTTAACTGTAGATTGGTTCCGGTAAATTTCTGAGTAATTTTAGGAAATCTTTTCAGATGTTAAGATTTTCAGCTTTTTTTTTTTAAATCTTTTTTCTGCTTCTTTATCTATCAGCTATCCCTATTTCTAATGAAAACTTAATGTTTTCGGTTTGAATTATTTTATACGTCCTTACCATTATATTTTATGCTTCGTTATGAATATTTTAGCTTCCAATTGTATTTTATATTTTCTTATATTTTATATTTTGAATTCCATTGCATTGTATACTTCCTTCCGATCAGAATTCGTCATAGATGAGACTTTTCCAATGAACAATTCATTTATGATTAATACTTGAAAAAATGGCTTCAAACGTAACAGACATAGTTTATTTCCATCAATTCTTCTGCAAAAATAATTTTTCTTTTCAAATTTTATAATTTTCGTTAAGGTAAATTAATGGAAGCTCTATTTTCGCAGCATTGTGTGATACAGTCAAAGATTTGCATAATAAATTGTTGTTGTAAATTGGTGTATTTGCATGCAAAATCAAGCCTACAACATTATCATGATACAATGTTTCAAATTAAAGGCTTTCGAATTTCCATTTTTTTTTTCCTTTTTAAATTTGTAGATGTCCTGTGTTGCGTGAAATTCCCCCATTTCTATGCCATACTTGTTTCTGCTTCCTGTCGCTTTTCTATCATTTTAGACAATTTTTTCTTTCTTCCTACTAATCTCTGCACAATTTTCTTAAAAGAATCATTAACCAAACTCTTTGGAGTATAGAGTTCGCTTTATTTTTTTTTAAGTGCTATTCCTGTTCAATAAATTTAGCATTTAATTTGAAATGCCCTTAAGTATACATAAATAATAGAAATATAAATTAAAAGGTAAAAAAAGTATAAATAAGGAACAGAAGATTTAAACAAAAAACGATAACAATACTCCTTTTAGAGTGCTCAACGCAACAGCATCAACAAAAAAATTACAACAATTAATATTTAAAACACATAAAATAGAATTTAGAATGTAAAAGAGATTATTCAAAATGGAAGGAATGGATAAAAACTCGAATGACGAACTTTTTCAAAGACCACTCGACATAGGAGTTCTAAAATGGACAAAATTTTCTGTCAAGGGTAAGATTATAAGTCAAAAGTATACCCTTTGTGGCCTGAATTATGTCCAACCGCAAAACGAGAACAACCACATAACTATACACTCTATAGTAACAATTTAAGTTCAAAGTATGCATAAACCTAAGAGCGATCTTATCACCGTTGAATAGCATGTTTTGGGGTGTTTTATGGCCATCGAAAGTTCTCAATAAAATTAAACAGTTTTCGTTTCAAACATGGTATTTCATCGCACAGAATATAGATTATCGGTATTTAGAAGTTAGTTCTCTTCAAGTTTATCAATCACTTTTTACTGCATTATGATCATATCCAGGACTATTTAATTTGACCTAGTTTAATGAGACAAGTAGCTTTCCGCTTACTGTCCGCTGAATTTGTTACTGCCTATTGATACATTTTTTGAAATGGAATAATTCTTTCAATACTTTGTCTCCCCTCTGTAGTACGTGCAAGTAAAAAGAAAACATGGAACTCATTTTATTTCAGAATATAAAATATGAGAAACAAAGAGACTTTTTAAGACGTTTTCGGTTGCATTTTACTTTCCGTCTCATGGATATTTGATCTCTCAGATGATGCAAGAAAGAAAACTTTCACATTCATGAATTTCTTGCGTCACTCAATGATGAAATTTTCTTTTTAACTTTTTGCTCCTTTTCAACTGAGTAAGCTAAACATATCACACTTGAGGTTTGAATGCTGTTTCTTCGATATTTCCCTCCCCATTAATCAACCAATCAGCCAATCAATTCAAACCAGAGTGATTACTCTGAATTTTTCCTTATAAATTCGAGACAAAGCAGTTTTTAGCTAGCATACGCCTCAAAGTCCCTCTATTCTACTCTACTCTACTTCTTTTAATATCCTTCATAGTGGTAGCAATGCCAATTTGCCAAGGAAGAGGTCTTTGGGAGATAACATGTGAATTCTTTTTAAATCAAGAATAAGTGAATTACAATGATAAAGATTTTCCCTTTGATGATTATTTAATAATTCGAGGGCCATAATCATACTTTTTTCCTCAAATTATGATTATGGTAATAAATCACAGTAACAATGTAATGTTAATAATCTTTGTTACTACCTGTAACAAAGCCACAGTAAAGGAAATCTTCAATGTGTATGAACTTATATGCTTTGAAAAAAGTGTGTCAGCCCTAAATGAAACTAAAATAAAAGAATTTTTAAAAAATTGGAAAATAAATTATTTCTGCACCGTTCAGTAAATACATAAATACGACCTTTACATTGAAGCGAAATAAAACCTATATATATATTCATCCATTAATCTACACAAGAAATTAAACGAAAAAGGATAGACATTTTATGACTTAATGATAAAGGAAATTTATTGAATTCCAGTTCTTACAATGATCTGACACCATTGAAACGATAGATTTTTACACCTTTTAATCATGGTAAGTGAAGTATCAATGCGTCCATATTTTACCATTGCTTGCATAGGCAACATTAACGTGCAGCAACTAAAACCATGCCATTGCCTGTAAATGGAGATAAAAGATAGTTACCAATAAAAATTATCAACGAAATTAAATTATAGAAATATCGGTTTTATGGCCAAGGCCAGAACATCTTAAAATTCAACGAAATCGATAATATGGCACATATATTATTTTTTTCTTATTACCAACAGTTGTGCCACCTCCCTATGCTAAGCGTACGGGGCCGGTCGTTTCAACTTGCGTGCATTGCATAACTTGCGCGTTTATCGTTTACTGTGCTGCTTGATATGCGGTCCACTGGTCTGGGAGTTTTTTCAACCTCTAATTGGTCACGAGAAAGGATGGAATTCTTCTACGTTCTCTATCCACCCTTTCTGCCCTCCCTCAGTCCCCTCCCCCCGATAGTAAGAGTCGTCATACCCAAGGTAGAATACGTAGGATTTAAGATTCTAGCTAAATTGGACTCTGCTGCTGCTCTTTTTGGATGTTTGTGCTGATTCGTTTTATTTCTTATTTTAAAGGAGAAAAAAAAGGCGTATTTTTTTCTTCCATTTTTTTTTTTTTTTGCATGATTTATTTTTTTTTTATTTAAAAAAAAATTCAGCAGAGAATGTTGGACAGTAATGCATCTTAAGTTTTTTAAAATTTCAAACTGGTTTGAAAGTAATAAGCAGCAGTGAGACGATTTTCTTGTCCCCCTCCCCCTGGTCTTCTCCAAACCTCTTTCTCCGAGTGTTGAATCCACGTGAAAATAACAGTAAAATATAATTAAGGTTTTTTTGCGAAAATAAATGCGAAAAAATAAGGATGACAGTCCCCAGGTGTGTAAATAAAAGCTGTTTTGCATTGTGGAGTTCTTTGGAAAAGACATTTCGCGAAGAATGAAATTATTTTCAACTATTTGAAGTGAATGAACTACTCATTCTAAGTTAGGGTCTTTTTTTTATTGTTATGCTGTGAAGGGCACGAAGGTTAAATCTAAATTTAATTTAAAATGGTTTGTGAAAAAGTGCTTATTCAGTGCATTTTTAGAGCTACTTTAAAGTGAAAACAGCTGCCGGGGAAATATATTCTCTAAATCGTTGAGTTTATACAAGA
>BGPR01000547.1:213470-282226 GCA_013235015.1 Araneus ventricosus
TTTGTACTTACATATTGTCTTCCGCTGTGTTGTGACGCCAGTCCTAATGGCCATCACCGGCCGCGGCCCGCCCCCTCCCATAGAAGACACGCACTGTCACCGGCAGGGTGCATCAAGCCCCAACCAATATTGCACCCACCAGGTAAACGAGACCCCGTTTACTTACCGGAGGCTTCTCATCCGCGTACTCCCAGTGGGACGACCTCATAAGGTACATTTTTATATCAGATGCACCGAAAAAAAGAGAGCTATTTTTAGAAAACTTTCTAACAGTTTCTTTTTCCACAGTGGGAGTAGAAAGTGAGAAAACGGTTCGTTCCTAATATTCCATTCAAAAAATTGTTCATGAATGAATGCAAAGAGATTACTTTCCTGCGTCTAGTGGTATCAAAATGGAGGCAACGTGCAATGAATGTCCTGAAGGTTGTACTGTCTGAAGCTTGTATTTAGATAGAAGTGATATTATTTACTCTGTCTAAAAATAAAATTTAACTAACATACATATTTTGGATAAAGCGGGTAGTTGATTCTTTGCATTTTGAATGATTGGTTATATGAAATCATATAACTGAATAACATTCACAAAAATGTTTATATCCAGATTTTATCATTTATTCATTTTCTAAAGCAGAAAAGGTTGAGTGTAATCAAGAGAAAAATATTTTGAGCTCAGATCGCTTCTTTAATTCAAATTATCATCTTCTGTTCATAAACATCAGCCAGAATTATGAGTAATATGTATATACATACATATATATGAATGCATAGCAATACCATATGTCGTAAAAGTAGAATTCCATCATAAATTGATATTCTTCTTTTAAAAATCTACAATACAAAACACATTCATCTATCTTATGAAATTGTTACAAAGCTGGGTACTTCAATAATAAGGTACATCTTAAAGAATAATGCCCTGACTATTTAGAGCTAATTTTTCCAGACTGTTTATGAATAAGTGGTTATTTCTTTTTCGTATACGAAGTATACAAAGAGAAAGTATTGTAATCTTCAAAACATTCGAACTCGAGATTTTGATGAATCTCCACGTTTTAGACCTGTCTGTGTCCGAAAAACACAATTTTGGAATTATATCTGTCTGTCTGTCTGTGAAGACGATAACTCTAAAACGGTTAGATCTAGAGGGATGAAATTTGGTATGTGATCTTTCCACATAATTTGTATGTTTCTAACAAATTAATTTTGGATGAAATCCGTTCACGGGAATTCTGTCTATCTGCCCGTGTTCATGCGAACATGATAACTCAAAAACTTAAATAGCTAGATCGATAAAATTTGGTACACAGTTTTATAATAAAGTATGTAGGTATCAAATTTTGGACCATATCCGTCAACGCGTTGACTGTCTGTCGGTCTGTATACTCGATACTTCTGAACATGATACTTGTGAAAATTGGTATGAGGTGTGCTAACATTGATTGTAGATCCGTGCCCCATTTTTGTTTCAAACGGTTGAAAAAAAGGCGTTCAAATTGCATATTCGGTTTCTTCGCCATTCTAAGACGCAAAAAAAGGTGGACTTATAATAGTACTAGCACTGATTAAGCTTTCCTGAAGTTACATGCTAAAATAATGAACTAATTGATACTATGAATGATATCCTTATTCCGCACTGTAAAAATATTTGTGAGGATTGCACTCAATGTCATCGAAATTCGAAAGATGCATTTGTTCGCATTAGTATTATTGCTTTTGGCAAACAGTCTTTTAGTCTGTACCTAAAACCAGATCGAAGAATTATAATTACATTTATCTGTATTTGGGTATAATGCATTTAGAATTCTTTTTCGGGAAATAAGGTTTGAATATTTAATTATAATATAATACTGATGAAATAGTGAGAACACTTCATTCTGAACTAAAACCTTTGCAGTGTCTTATTTTCGGACTCCTCAGTAAGACATCCAGTCAGCGGCAACCAATTCAGACTTTATTCACTGGTCATCTTTCATGGATTTTTTTATCTTTGCGAAGTAGAAGAATTTATGATTTATGATGAAACTGAGCAATCTCTCTATTCAAAAATTCCATATAAAATTTATATAAAAATTGTATCTTCATAATCAATTTCTTATCAACCTTCATTAACTACATCTACATTTTCAAAGTAGATTTGATGCGCTGTCCTGCCCGTGTGAGAAATAAGTCTTGGTGGCCAATAAAGGCCTTTTCCAAGAACAGAAAGAGAATGCGGAATTTGCGGAAGACAATTGAGCGACTCCAAAATTTTCATCTTTCTACGATGCTTCACAGACAGAATAAAGTTAACGCATCGATAAATGTCTTCAGAATTATTGTTATATACCTTACTGACAAGCCTTGACAAGATATAGAAATTTTCAAAGTAGATTTGATGCGCTGTTCCTGCCCGTGTGAGAAATATGGCTTGGTGGTCAAGAAAAAAATGAATTTTTACGATGCGGAAAGATTTTAGCGTTTTGCTACTCTTGCTGCGTCGGCAAAATATACTTCTCCTTCAGAAATAATGATAATCTATAACTCCTAGGAAAATTTAATGAAGATTTAAAATATGGATGTTAGATTTTAAATATTTACTACTAAATCCAAACTTCATTTGATTGAGTAACTGAACGCGCTTGTACTTACCAGAATAGATGGTATATATCATATTGCAAAGGGTAGAATTTAATTCCAAAAATGCTATTTATTGGGGAAATATATTTTACTGAATTTGCCTTTCTCTCCAGTTTTGTTGATATGTTGTAACTAAAAAAAGAAATCGATCGTTTGGTTATCGCTGTTGCTGTCATTTATATTAAGTGCGAGTGAAAAAATAATGAGATAGACAGCAATTTAAAATGTTGATGTCTGTCAAAATTTGGCGTGATTCTAGAAGCTCTGGTTACAGTACAGATGCAGTGCATCGTTGGAATGCATCCCAAACTGAAGAATGCCGCCACTAAGACTGAGGACTCGAAATTGTTTAACTGCACAAGAAAAAATAATGGAAGGAAAATAATTTAACAGTTGCCAAGGGAGTGACAACGCCGTGGCTCTAAGCAATATTCTCAAAGGAAAATGGGATTAAATTACAAGAATATTATACTAAAATGATTTTAAATGCCAGATTTTGCGTAACTTACTAACTGTTTATACAGGGTGTCCATACTAATTGTGGTCCAATAGATAATTTCTAAACCGTTAAAGATAGACGTATAATTTCAATTGGAAAAATGCTTTAAATAAAGTGAAGAATTATATGTTATGTTTTATGAGTCACTAAATATATTTCTGTAAAAGTTACGAATTCTAACTTTTTATACGTCCCCCCGGTCCTGTCAGTCATATTTAGTTGAATATTATCGACACTCTAACATTTTAAACAAAATAAGTCCCACTCTTCTGCAATTAAAACTGAATGAGTTATGGAACTTAAAATTTCTTAATTTTTAGCCAATCAGCGGTCTCTTCGAGCAAGTTCTGCGCATTGATTGGTGGATTGTCTTCAAGACGGTTATTGAAATGGTATAAAGTGATCTAAGTCAGCGATATTTAACACTCCATAACTCGGTCAGTTTTAGTCGCAGAAGAGTGGGCCTTTTTTTGTTTAAAATGTTAGAGTGTCAAAAATATTTCACTAATATGATTGATAGAACCGGGGGATTGTATAAAAAGCTAGATTTCGTAACTTTTAGGAATATATTTATTCATTCAAAAAACATACATTATAATTCTTCCCTTTATTTAAAGCATTTTTCCAAATGAAACTATATGTCTATCTTTAACGGTTTAGAAATTAGCTATTCGAACACGATAAGTGCGGACACCCTGCATAAAGCTGATTAGTAGATACGCATTTTACAATTTAGTTATATTAACGTCCCGTTCTAAAGCAACACGAGGACTATTTTTGGATGGATCTCGTAATTTTGAACCGCGGTCAGATGACGAGGACGACACTTGAGCTGGCGCCCCTCTTCAAACCAGCGGGAGGATATTTGGCCCCCTACGTATGATGTAGCGTGCAACAGGGCCAATACACGGCGGATCTTCAGTGGAATCGAGTTTCGAACCCTCCGGCTCCTAGGCTGACGCCTTACCACTAGGCCACCGCGGCCCATGGAAGGAAAAGAATTTAACAGCTGTCAAGGAAGTGAAAACGCCGTGGCTCTAAGCAATAGTCTCAAAGGAAAATGGTATTAAACTAAAAAATATTCTGCTTTAATGCTTTTAAATGCCAGATTTTGCATAACTTTTTAACTTTGTATCCAAACCTGATTCTTATATATGCATTTTGTTGTCGTGTGTATTAGGAATGCAATTTTGGCCGCATACCTCTAGTTTGTTTCCTAGTATACCTTCAAACATCATAATAAGGTATTCGATTATTAAACGTAATTGAATGGAAAATATTAAATTTTGTGAAACGAAAATGTTACTATTTGTAACATCTTGCAACAATGTTACAAAATAAGAGTGTTGTTATTAATAATATTTAACACTTGAGACGTATAACCCAACTACACTGATCGCGGATGTGAAATACGAGATTTTCTGAACACTCCTTAATTATACCCAACTAATTATCTATCCTTCGCTTCCTGAATAGCTGTTTGTGGAATATAAAATATCTAGAGCGTTATATAAGGAACTTGCAAGATTCCCGTAAGAGAGAACAATGAATTATTAAACTGCCTGAAGTATTAGAATCTTGTGATATCCACAAGATTCTAACACTTTAAGCAGACTTTAATACATTTCTTCCAAACCGCATCAATGTAATATTTTAGATAGTTTTATAATTTTCCTCTGCGTAGGATTTTGACGTAGACTTACGACTCTCCGTAGAGGTCTAATGGTGTGTCGGGAAAGTAAAAAATTATGACGCTTTTCGTGGTATATTTATACGCTTATAGCTCCGCAACCAAATAGCATAGAGATTTGGTTTAAAATTCATGAACAGAGAAAGGTTGACATTGAAGATTGCAAACGGAATTTTAGAATTTGGAATTATGGTGGAATCACAGCGATGCGCGCACGCATCGGTTGTGAGCGGCATATTAACTGGATTTTTAACAGATTACTAATTAATTCATTTCAGATTAATTAATTCATTTCAGATTAATTAATTCATTCAGATTAATTCATTTAACAGAGATAGGGTAGGGAACATAGGTCAAAGTCACATAGAGCTACTTTAGTCACAGAAAATCACAGTTGAGTAATAGTTTAATTAACTGTCTTAATTAATTATTATTAACAATTGTTGATTTAATTGAGCTGTCCTTTCCATCGATTTAATTGAGTTGAGTTGGTTTTAGTTTCATTTAAGAGAGAAAGGTCATAGAGCATAGGTCATAGGTCAAATTCACATAGATACTACTTTAATCACATATAACAACTTTAGTCAAAGAAAGTCACAGTGAGGAAGGTAAATAAGTCTGCGCCCCTCAATCCTAACGACCGTTTCGCAGAGACAGCCTCCCGCCGAATATTTTTTTAACGTGATAATGTTTATTGGCTGGATATTATCTGCAAATTCCGACATGTGACATGCGTGATTCAAAAATCGTTGAAAACACTCCACTGGGCAGACCGATGGACCTAGAGCAACCAAACTGCCACATAGTTTCTTCTTGAGTAGTAGGTGATCACTAAGAGAGGATTTTATAAATTTTAATTAGATTTTTAGTTACAAATTAATCGAAATTTTAAAGTTTTTCAGCAATTACTTCGGAGGATTTCACTACACAAAATTCATTTTTACACCAATTTAAAATTTTTAAAAATTAGCTTTCGTGTGATATAAATTTTAGTTCTTTAGTTTTTTTTAAGTTTTTCTGTAATTTTAATGAATTATTGAAACTATTTTCAAGCATATTTTACAACAATACTTTTCATTATTTTAATTAATAGATTTATATTCCCTGGTTGTTGTGACGATATTAAATATACTTTTTGTGTACACGTTACCTTTGTTATATAGTTAGGATTAAAATTTTAAAAATAATATAAAGACAGACGAATCAAGTCTAAAACATTATAATGCTATGATGTTTCGGACCAGCTTACTTACATTCTTAAAAATTAAATGTTTTGCATAATAAGACATAATATATACAACAATTTTTACATAATACATTTTTTACATAAAAAATTCCTTGTTTTTTACAAAAGACTAACTTTTGTGGCATATATATATATTATTGCAGATTCAATTTGCAAGTGTAAGTTTTATCCTAAGAAACGTAATGCTAATTGTAACCGCAGCTGAAACTTAAAGGAATCGAATTAAAAATGTATTAAATATGATTACGTTGATGATTTTAAAAGAAATGCATTGAATGAGTGGACAAAGATAAAAGGCATTTAATTGATTCCTCAAATAAACGAGTTTTCTCATTTGCGAACAGTTGGTGAACCTTTCTATTGTCTGTTTTGTTTGATAAGATGTATCCAACGACTAAAGATTTTGATGTAATGAAAATTGATTTGACTACTAAATATATCTTTTGATCCTGAAAGAGGTTTCTATCTGGGGGCAACTATCTACATATTTCATCATATTAGAATTTCTTCCGACATGTTATCTATAATGTATTGCTTTGTTGAATTCTTAGTCGAATAATGAACGAATGATATTTTTGCCAAGTTAATAGCCGAATGAGGAGAAGGCATTAAAAAAATAACATTCTTCACCTCTATCAAATAATCAATTGAAAATTAATTACGATTAGCATACAAAAGCGGATACATGCAAGAAAGATAACACTTTTGTGTCCTCAACATATTTTTTAAATGCTGAACATAATCCAAATTCTTACCAAAGAAAATATATTTGATCCTATTTATTTGAGTTTGTTAATCACAAAAAATTGTGTATCTCAATACGTTAAGACTTTCAATATTTCCACGGTTTATTCCATGAATTCTTTTTTCTATATCAATAAGCGCTTCTAGTTAGCTAAAGAGACCAAATTCTCTGAACGCGAATCGGAAATGAAGAGTATATATTTCCCGCGCCCTGTGGTTCACTCTATACATTAAGCCCTCCGCTAAAGAGAGATATAACCTATTATCGTGAAAAGGATCATTAACCAGTTCTCTCTCTTAATATAACTTCCCGAAAATGTTTATCTAACATGAAACCATTAACTCTCATCCTCGTGTTTAAGGTGGTTTCAGATAAAATTTGGATGAAAGAAAGACAGAACACATACAAAGATTATATCGACGCTTGACAAGTAACAGCACCTATCTCAATTTTTTGACATTTCCAAGAGGAAGAAAAAACTTAATTTTTCTCAACCAATATTTCTGAATTTTTTAAACATCTGATATGAACATGAGACCGTATATCTCTACTAGATGTGAAAAAAATTCAGAAATATTGGTTACTGGTTGCGAAAAATTCAGTTCTTTCTTATTCTTTTAAATTTCAAAAAATTGAGATAGGTGGTGCTGCTTTTTCAGCGACGATATGTAATGACAATGTAATGAACGAAATTCCTCGAACGGATTGGGATAGAGACATAATGGGAGTGAGTACCTCATTATCAGAACTTAATTCTTTACATCCGATGCAGATCTGTTTCATCACGCCTAACCTTTTACCAAAAATATGCAATTATATAGTGCATGAGGCAGTTTTGTTTTACTGGGAACAAATCTTTAATTGGAGGAGGTTGATTTGTGCTGGCAACCTTTCATTTATAAAAAAACCTGTCATTAACTCTTACACATCGACTTGCACTTTCATCGTAGTGTCGCTATTATAGAAACAATACGTCAAGAAATACTTAGTGATGTTCAGAAATGCTTCTTCTTGTTAAGCAATGAGAAAAATACACGTGTTGGGACGATTCGACAACTTGTGTGATTTTTCTGACAGCTTTAAGAATTATTTTGCTCATCATCGTAACATCAGAGTATTAGGTGTAGTTACAAAAAAAGTTCACGTTTCGAGTAAGTTTACTGCATAACTCTGTATTGATTACAATCCACAAGTAATATAACTTCTTTAAGTAAAAGCCATTCTCAAGTGCCACATACCAACTTGACAATGTACACCGTATGACAGTAACCATTTGACAACCTTGCAAAATGATTCTATAGTTTCCTGACATTAAAAATCGTCAAACTATTTATAAATTCAGAATACTTTAAAATATTGAAGCACTTACAATCCACAAGTAATATAACTTCTTTAAGTAAAAGCCATTCTCAAGTGCCACATACCAACTTGACAATGTACACCGTATGACAGTAACTATTTGACTTGACAACCTTGCAAAATGATTCTATAGTTTCCTGACATTAAAAATCGTCAGACTATTTATAAATTCAGAATACTTTAAAATATTTAAGCACACCATTTATTAAAACGTACAATATATAAAAACGAGAAGGAACAGGCAATGTGATATGAATATTACGTGATCCTTCATACTCTAGGACGAAATCCATATATCATCTTGCTGCCTGGTATGACCGCTTAAAATCGACTGATAAAGTCTACATCTCTGATAATGAGATACTATAAGGTGGCATTGAAACAACCATGTATTTTTCTCTTATCACTAAATCTGTTTATTACCTATCCACTTTCCAATTTCAGCAATATTTGAATCATTTTATCGGTGTGGCATTGTTCTGTTTTAAAAAGAGGAAAATCAACTTAAGCATAAGAGAACATAATGTCATCGTAATGTGTTATATAATAACAAAATAAAAATGCATTTTTTTAGTTTTAGCTTATATGAGAGTGTAAATTATCGCATCCATCATCTGTGTTTCTTCTATTTAAAATACATATCAATAAGAAAATTACTAACATAAATATGTAATGTGTATACCACTGCATCTTCTATTTTAACTTTGAAAGCATTTTTTAATAATAATAATTTAAATGGGGAGATTATCTTCAAATTGCACTGTGATAAAAAATATTAAATGAAATGCAAAAGAATCTTCCGATAAGCATCCATATAGCAAACATGAAAGCTGAAATTTTTAACATCTAAAACAAACATTTAGCTTATATCGTTTCATATCTTACTCTTATTTTAAATGCCTAAATCGCAACTATATAAGAATGTTTAACCCATCTAGCTCTTAAAACAGGCGGCCATTCATTCCACAAATCTCGTGAATGAGACATTTCCCGCCACAACATCGCTTACTATTCCAAAAATAGTCAAACCATTTAAGTCTAGAAATCGGAAAGTTCCATTCATACCTCCACCCCTTTCTAAACATGCCCTCCATTCTAGGGTTGCGTTTCAGTTTCCAGAGACTTTAGGCCCATCCAAAGAGCAAGTAACCAAAAATCAATAACGGGTCCAAAGACTGATGCGCATGCGCCTTTCTCCTTACGTTACGCTTGCCCGTCTTACTCTCGTGCTTCACAACACTACTCACTACCAGGGCACGTGGCGATGTGGGGGTCGCAAAGTGTTTTGGGGGGAAGCAAAAGCAGGGCAATGTTAGTAGGGCAGGAGTGTGTCTCAACGGAACGGTGCTCTTGAACGGAATGGTTTGACTCTTTCGGAATGGGGAGTGGTTTTTCTAAACAACAGGTAAAAATGATCGATCACTAGTTTCTTGCTGTTTTTTTTGTTTCATGATTGGTTGCATTAGATATCGATGCTTATGAAAAAAATCGATTCATTATGATTGATTTCCATGCACTGATAAAAAAAGATTCTGGAAGAAGTGTAGGCTGATATCTTATCACTGCGTGTGGAATAAAAATTCGGGTGATTTCTTTCGTTGTTCTTAGACGATGTGGTTAGATGAAATTGCTTGGTTTCTTAGTATTAGATGATTTTTCTTTGTCTTCTTTGTGTAGGATGGTTATTTCTTTTTGTTTATTGCTTCTAGATTTTTCTCTTAATAGATTCTTGTTTAGATTATCGTCACGAGCGAACTTGAGATGAGACAGAAGAGATCATTCGGTGTTATATAAACATGCCCGGCAATGTATAAAATCCAGGTTTTCCATAGAATATTTAGGCAAAGTATGGAATATTTGTTTTATTTCTATACTCCATGTGTGATAGGTCATACTACAAGGTCACAATGAACAGAGAATTGCAGTGCAATCATTTGATTTAAAAATTAGAAATCTAGTCTTGCGTGTGATAAATGAAATTCTAGAGAGGGAAATTTCTCTTTTCTATACTTGCATAATTATTCGTTTTGCAGTTCCTGCTTATCCCGCAATTTCCGCGGGTTGGAAGTAAGTCCATTTTCTGCTGCATCCTGCGCTTCCCGGAAGCTAATGGGTTTACTTAGTGCTTTTAAAACGTTGAATCATTTTATACTACTAAAGCCTTGCATGTAAATAACAATTCGCTTGGTTCAGCTGTATTTGAACATGTTTTCAAACGTTGCATCTAAATAGTAATTTTAAAAACATTCGGCAGTCAGAGGGTTAATTCCTTTAGTGCTGATAGCGAGTTTTAGTGCAGAGTTTTCATTCACAATTCTTTATTTAAGGTAATTAATTTTGCGTATATCTTAATTGTTTCACTCGAAAAATTATATTACTACCTTAATCTTTGAAACACGATATTTATATAGATGCATAATATATCCTTTATTATTACGTTCTTTTAAGGTAATCCACCCTAATGTTTTTGGGGAAAGAAATATTTTGCTTGTATTAAATCTTGCTTATGTTTTGTGCTATAAATCTGAATTAAGCATAATTAAGAATCCATTATTTCTATCAATGTTTCTTAGTCATCTCTCAAAATATGTTAGTAATATTCAGTAAAACTTCGATTAACCCTCACTGTTTGGACCAGAGCTGTGACGGATAACCGAATAGACGGAAATCCCTAAGGACATATATGCAGCAGTTACGTGATTTCATTGCTCGCTTGGGACGAAAATGGAAATAAACTTTTAAAAGTGATACACACATTTTGTATTTCATTTTACAAAACGATCAAATTAAACTTCAATATAAGAGTAGTAATGTACAGAAATGAAGGATTAGGTTCTTTTAAACTTTGACGGATAACAGAAACTAACGGTTAACCGACGTTTTACTGCAACGGGTTGTCCACACTCTCAGTGCAACAACCATGATTCGAAATTGAAAATGGCATCCTACCTCAACCAAACCCAGACCAAGATTCCATTACTATATGCAGTAAATGGTTCTGGGAAAACTGTCCATTCAACCATGAAATAGCTGCACATAGCTAAAGAACATGTGCATGTAAAAAAGTGTTTGCAGCTAAAAGAAGAAATGTAATCTTTTATTTTTAAACCGCTTTTACAGTGTTTGTTAAAGATAGATTGGCTGTGTATTGGAAATTTTAACATGATAATGTTTATATGTTGGAAACTGTCTGCAAATTGCGTCATGCATGATGCGGCAATACTTGACATTGTTTTAGTTACTGCTTTTATACACACGCGCGTACGATATTGAATGCATTTTTTGTCCACTTTATCGTTGCTATAATTAAGAGTAAATTTTTATAAATAATATAACGCTCAAGAGGAAAAAACCCGAAAATTAAACAGACATTACTGAAAAAATAATTGCTAAAATTTTAACTAGATTTTTAAAAAACACTTTTTTGATATGAAAATATTTTTTGACTGACATTCTTCCGTTAATTGCGTGAGGTAAAAATCATTAACGCTGCAACGGCTGATGCAGTCGAGATAGACGAAGACAAGGCAGACGAATAAAGACTGCAACATGATCCTGCTGCGATGTTTCAGACTAGAGCAGTGTCAACCAAAGTGGGGCCCACGCCCCACTTTGGTTGACTGATTGTCAATGGGGGTGATTTGAAAATGGACTCGCCCAGAGATTAAAAGCAACTTTTTACTGTGATTTAACTAGTGTATATAAATTGTCAGATTGAAACGGCACATTTCTGTTTAGGATCTACTCTCTGGATAATTTTCAAACATATATACATATAAAGTTTTTAATCCCGCAAACTTTTTTTAAAAAAAAAGTTGAAATTACAAAAAATATTTCGAATCTGAATTTCAGTTCTCCATTTTATGTTTTGAAACTTTACTTATTGTGTTCCTGAATAATATCCTAGTGATTTCTTCCTAAAACCTATCATTTAAGTTTCTTCAGTTGAACAAATTCAATTTTTGAATGTTAAAAAGTATGTATATATTAGAAAGGGGGCATTAGAATTTTAGAAAAGCTTAGGTGGGGCATGGCATAAAAAAGTTTGGGAAACACTGGACTAGAGGTTCGACTCTCTTTTAAATATTTTTTTCATTAATTCTTTTCTCTTCTCATTCTGAAACTGATAAAAGTGAGAAAAAAGGAAATTATAAAAGAAATTAGACATTCTTTTTATCTATCATAATCATACTGAGCAAAGCAAATTGTTTTTCTTTTTAACGTACTGACAATGGCATAAAGTCATCTTGAGAGATTTTTTCTTGAGAGTTTCTTTTTTCTAATTTAGTATTCTTTCTGTGATAAAGTTTTTTATAAAAGACACCTGGGTTTAGTTTAGTTTAGTTTGACTATATTAATGTCCCTTTCTGAATCTACACGATGGGTATTTTGGGACGTTCCTCGTTATTTTGAGCTATGGTCAAATGACGAGGACGACACCTGTAAAAGCCGCCTGAATAAAAGGAGTATAGAGAATACAAATTCTTTCCACCTTTTATTTCGCACATATATTGGTTTTATACGATGGTTTTTAATTTATTTTCTTTATATATTGAATCACATTTATTCCATGCTCTAATTAATCACACAAAAATTTCACAATACTTGAACAGTTAAATAATTGTTAAGAACACTCTGCTTATTAACAATTAAAGCTCTTTCTTTTATAAATAATTTGAATGTCAAGTAAAAATGTTTTTCTTCACTTGAACATAAAGTTACAACAATTGACCGAGTGATTGACATTCCGTTTAGCAATTTGCTGAATTTTCGATTTTCTCCGGCTGAAGAGTCTTTCCTAGTTTCCCTGGCGGAAACTTGTCTCTTCGCCGTCGTAAAAGTCTCTTTTCCGCAAAGTAATGCCGCTCGCTGGAAAGAAATGCAAAACGCAGTAGGTGAAATTTTTTTCTCTTCGAAATTTGCCTAACCGATTTTTTAATTTGGAATTTATATGAAATTTAGATCGACTTAGCATTTCTTTATTACCCTACTGATGTTCTCTTTCTTTATTACCCTACTGATGTTCTCTTTCTTTATTACCCTATTGATGTGGGCACCACAAAATGTGGATGAGTGGCTCAGGTTTTATATGAAGGCACTCGCCCGCCTAGGGTTACAGAAATGGTGGGGGGGGGCGTAGTCCCCCCTCCAGTGATAGTACGTACCTCCTACGGGAGGGGTAGGGCCGTGAGGCTGTGTTGGCCATTAGGACCCAACCTCAGTACTCGATTCTATTGCAACGACTGTCATTCAGATTTCCCGTATGCCTAGGCAGGTGGGGGTGACTGTGGTTATGGTTAGCATTTCTTTACAAAATTATGAAAAAATAAATAACTCATACTTATACTGCATTAAATAAAAGTTTTTAATATGTACAAGTCAAAATTAATAATAGGGATTTTTAATAATAAGAAGAATGGTGCCTTAAAGAAAATCTCAAAACTATTTTATTCGAGTTTCCAAAATGTTTTTTTTTCCTTCCTACTATGATTAGAAGCCATGAAGAATTATTTAATGGTCTTTTCTGTTTCTGTTAAGAGTTTAGATTATTTTTATTTAGTTATATTAACTTCCATTTTGAAGCAAAACGAACGTTATTTAGGGACGGACCTCGTAATTTTGAACCATGGTCAGATGACGCTGTAGACGCCTGAACCGGCACACCCCTCTTCAAGCTTCTCCGCCACTCCAGGCTAGCAGATTAGAAATATGTACATTTTACGTAAACCGACTTTTGGCAAACTTGTTTTCGAACTAATTTTTCTTCACTAGTAATCAAATAGCGCTTGAAATTGCAGAAATAAATTAATGGACAGTATTTTTTCACATTATTGAATAAGTTGGGGACTACAATAAATGTTGCATACTTCTTTTTGGTGATTTTATAGATATCTCTCTACACAAAAACAGTACTTTTAATTTAAATTTAAAGGCTTCTAATCATCTGTTCTTTTACGACAGATACTCTATTAGAGATTACAAAATTGCCGCGTTAGTTCGATAAAATTATTCAATCTTTTTAAATATTATTAGTCTCCGATATTTTAAACCGGTGAATTTCCATTATACAATTCCTCTTTTTCGTTTATCCCTGCTTCCATTTTTATCAGATCCCTAAATTCAGATTCTAGCCTTCCAACCTCATATTTGAGGTAGCCTATCTTACTATCACCACTTTTATATTTCGATTATCGCCTTGGTTATGCTGATTAAGGTATCCGACTGGTTTAAAATCGTCGTTTTTGATGAAATTATCAAAAAAATTTTTATGACTCAATTTTGTAGCCGGTTTTATCATCTTTCTAAAACTGTCTCACGTTTTATTCTACGTGAATTACAAATGGAGTTACAGCTGTTTTATTACCGAACTGTAAGCATTATTTTAGGTTGCATGAAAACTTTAAGTGTGTTTCCTGAGAAATGATATTTTTGAGGAACACTGTCGGCCGTAACAATGATTTCTCAAAAAGTTATTCAAGTATTGATATAAAATTTTCTGAGATGGTTTTCTGTAATATGCTTGATGTTTTCCTCTAAAAACTGAGGTCAATTTTAAAATCAAGTATTTTTTTTAAGTGCTTAGATATAAACGAAAAGCATTTTTTATGAAAAATTACCAGTTTAGTAACTATGTTCAGCTATATCTCAAAACTATTTTTAACTACAAGAAATATTTTAGAGCATAACACAGATAACTGTCATAAAAATGTACTCCTACAAGGATTTATGTATATTTAGAATATAATTTTGTCTACGGCTGTTAGCGTAAGGCAAATATTTTAGTCATTTTTCTTCAAATTTCTCAGTTTTTTTAAAAAGTATTATTTTGAAAGCCTAATTTTACAATATTTTCGTAGTTTTAAAACATATGCAGTTGAAAAATAACATTAAAAAATATATAAAAGTTATTTTTCAAAAAAAATGTCTCCGAACACAGTCGGATACCTTAAAGTGCATAAGAAATTTTTCCTTTTAATTTGCACAGAATGTTTTTTGTTTTCCTTAAATGTGAGTATCCATAATACAGCAGATTCGGATGCCACAATGAATTTTCTGAAAGAAGACCAAAAATTATAACTACAGAGTTCATAACTTTAGAGATTTTACAAATGGTGGTGTGATTATGTGTTGGAACAAATGAAATTCCTTTACAATCTATTATCCTTTTTTCACATCAATTTAAATAAAAAGCATTTTGTAGTAAGTTATGTTCTCTGAAAAAAGTTCGCCATATGTTCATGTCCATATCAGAGAAATTTGAAGTTATTATTTTCAATATGCACTACAACGTACAGAAAAATAACAGCTGGAGTTTGAAAACTGTGTTATTTTTTCATGCATTTAAATATTTAACGACGTAATCATTGCTTCCTGTAAATTTAGCACCCAAAATAATTAGAGACGTTTAAATGAAAGGTTTATTTCTGTATTCATTTCTTTATAAAATCTTGATGTGTAAAGTGCTCACACACAAGTTTTCATTTTAAATTTTGATTGAATACTCCAGTAGTTGCTACTGAGCAACTATGCTGAAAACCAGAAGTAGCAAAATTTCCGTATAAATATGCAGAAGAGTATTGAGTACACTATAAAAATTTTACGACTCTCAAATTCTCTTGAGGAGGTTTATTTTATTTTTGCTTAAGCCCGTGAGGAAATATGCGAAAGTGGAAAACCCAATAAACGTATGGTGTCCAGCATCTGGGGTGATCATAAAAAAGTTTCTGTTCGATTGGTTAGAATAACACTTCCTTTCGAAACTATCACGATAGAAAAAGTATCCTAGTAGAGTTTTTGTGACAGAAACTGTCTGTTTCAACTGGACCGTTTGGCATTGCTTCTGTTTGTCCGTAAATTTGTTTGTTACGCAATCACGACTAGATGCGTCGTTCGATTTTCTTCGAATATGATATGAATATTCCTTGAAGTCATTAAAAACGACGTATGTAAAGTGATTTTTGTGTTTTTTTATTCCATTTCAAGATGGCAGCCGTTTTAATGGTTCTGTTTCATGCAATGTTAAGCTTTCTTCAATTATTCTAGCCAAAGTGTTCATGCTATAAAAATTTGAAGACTACCTACACTCTCGAGCGTAAATTTCTGTACAACTTTGTTCCAGTAACTTTTTGACGTAACTCTAGTACTGGCAACTCTAGTCCTAGTAGTTCTGTGAACAGTAAACCTCGCGCCCCCCCCAAAAAAAAAACACAAAAATTTTAAAAATCTAAGATTTTCTTTTCATCGCATTTTTTTAAAAGCTTAACAAATGCTATTCGTTGTGAAGACAGCATTGTTTGTAGGGGCACCGGACATCATAATTAACTCTCAAGGAGATACTCTGGTGTACAAAAGTTTAGCTCAATTCTTAAGGTACGAATTTGGAGTCAATGTAGATAAAATAGTTCGCAATCTGCTGAATTACCAAAACATCTAAAGCTCTTTTACTTCACTTATCTTCGCTTATTTTGAAAAAGATGGCAACAAAAATTCACAGAGAAAAATCCAATCCTTAAATAAGTTATTTAAAAAAATCATCGACAAAATTTCACTATTAAATAGACATCAAATTAAAATACTTTTTCCAACTAACTTTGTTAGAAATAAGAAGATGGAATTCAGAATAACTTGGCGATAAATATTACAATTTGGCACAAATATTTACATATATAAGCGAAAAGCTTTCGTTATAATGAAGATCAGACGATTTATAAGGCAGGCGAAATTATCTTGGGGAGAAGTGTCTGACAATTCCATTTAGTCTTAACAATTACAATCGAAGTTTGAAAGTTCTTAAAATTGCCGACTGCGGCTCATAATGTATAAAAGAAGTTATTTAGATGATGAATGAGTTTGAATATAAATTTAGAACTAAAAGATAACCAAAGATTATAAAAATAGATAACACTTATTTAGCGGAATGCGGATAACGATACAAAGTGAAGCGAACTGTGCTTATTTACAACTCTGATGTCATAATCTTAATGTTGCCACTCACTCTTTTATTACCAATTAAATTGATTATATAATAACTATATATAATCAAAATAACCGTTTTATAATGTAATTAAAATAAATAGAAATAAAATATATACACCGTTTTCTATTGCTTCAAGAAATATTTCTGACAAATTTGAAGGAAATCGATCAACGTATTTGGTCGTAATCGTGTAACAAACTTACAGACAGACAAACGACAAATGTTGGAGTTAAAACGTAAACCTCGCTTCCCTCGGTCAACTAGACCAGGGGTTCCCAACCTTTATTCCTTCGCGTACCCCTTCGTTATTCTTTTTGTTTTCGCGTACCCCCAACTATCATATCCAAATATCCAACGCCCGCCCCCAACCATCCGTCTATGTTTTTATCAATAATTTTAAGGTTAGCGTAAAAGTGAAATGACTAGAATTAATAACATTTGCAGAACTTATTCTTCATTTTATATTTTATTCCATTTTTTACAATAGCATATGTTCAATGCCAAAGCAAGTGAAACCAGCATTATAATTATTTCGTGTTAACTTATAAGAATAGCTAAAAATTACACGTAATATAATAAACTATCAGCAGTATTCACTTGGAGAAACAATATCCTCTAACTTTTTTAATCCTTTATATTTTCTTGTTTCCGCCATTAACAACTTTCATTTCGTGTACCCCCAGATGGTCCTTTGCGTACCCCTAGGGGTACGCGTACCACAGGTTGGGAACCTCTGAACTAGACGAAAGTGAGAGTGTGATAGAGAATGCTTGCCCTACCTCTCTAAAAACCTCCAAGCTGAAAAATGAGAAAATTGGCTCAATCTTTAGAGACTTTAGAAAAAACTTTTTTTCCTCAGGGTGAGTGGACACAAGGTCTACTATTCACCGAACTATTAATATGTGATGGTTGTATCTAGGACGGTATGATTGTATTACAATTACAACATGCAGTCACAACAATAATATATGTGTTCGAGAAATTATAAATTCTTTATTGCTCTCAACTGAAATCAAAAAATTAAAAAACTCTTTATTCTATCAAAAATTCTAAAATGCTTTACTATATTATTAAAATTTCTACATCACATGAAATATTCTCAAAATAATGCAACACTAAATAATTGAAGGCTCTTCTTCAAACTGAAGCAAACACTATATAAATGTATTATTGATTAAATGAATATAAAAGAACCACTATGATATCGATATCGTTAATAGGTAATCTGTCATAATCTATAACGTGTTTATTTAATACTGTAAAATGTGGCATATATTTAAACTGCATCGTTACCTCAATTTTACAATCTTTAAGAATGCACTTTCATTTTTTACAATATTTTCTCAAGTCAACAGTTGTTCATATCCTATTCACTATCCAAGAGGAATATAAAAATTCTCAAACGACTAACATGAAAAATAAGCTTGAATAAATATTTATAACTTAATTAAATAACAACCATATTTTGACCACAAAGGTTTTAAAGTATTACATAGCTTCAGGGAACTGTATCACTGTTGAACATTAAATGTATTCTTTTGTTTCTGTAATGCATTTATCTTGCTTATTTTATTTTCTGGAATAAACAATCGCTCCAAAAAAGATATGACTGAATTGTGTTGCGTGATCTCAGCTCTTTAACTAAATTTTAACTCAATCTATCTTTAGTTGTGCATAAATAAAAAGACGACATAATTTTACTTACTATTCAAAGTGCATGGTTAATTTGAACTTTCCAGAAACATTAAAAATTAACAATTTGCAAAATAGTGATGCAAACAGTTTTAAAGTTATGGAGGTGAAAAATATTATCATTTTTACACATTCTTTTCTTTAGAATTTTCAGAATTTTATCATTATCATGTAAAATATGTATAATTAAAAAAAGTGTAATTAAAATTTCACAGGCCATAAATGTATTTAACTTTAAAAAGTTGCGACTGTATAAATAACTCGCTGTGAAATTTATTTTTGCCGAAAACTGTGCATAACATGCAAATTTTTCGCCCAACCCATTTACGCTTAGTTTGTTTTTGTTTCATTTTTTAACTTTTCCTTCTCTTCCTAATGAAAAATTTTAATAAACAAACATTTTGCTCCTTCTAATTAGTTAAATAAAGCATAGTTCCTCTTGACGCCACCGTCACAATATTTACCTTGAACACTGAGACTGTCGGAATCCTAATTTTATGGGTGTTTGCTAAAACACACTTTTTTTCAGTACAATATTTAATAAATAACTTTCTACATTATAATTAGGTTAAATTAATTTTTCGAGTTTTATTAGTTGTAGTAATGTTCTCTATTCTTACTAATGTTGTCATTTAAATACCTGTAAAAAAATTCTGTGTTAACAGAGTGTATCAAAGGTTATTGTCGGATCACTGACTTCCACAGACATCACTGAAATTCCCTCTCCATGTGAAGTAATTAGTTGTATTTTTGAAAAAACAGCTCAGTATTGAGAAAAGATTTCACTGTAAAATACTCACTAAATCGAGAATAATTTTGCCTGGACATTTTAGCTACCTAGTGTTTAATACTTATCCTTGAAAATTGCCATCACCACAACTCATCCCATTTTGAGTTGAAGATAGTAACACTTTTCGTTAAGAAAATTGTGTTAGTCATTGCACAAAATAAATAAAATTAAATTTCTGTTTTATTTAAGGATTATAGTGTTTTTCATTTTAAAAAGTTTTGTTAAAATCACCTGAAGTCTTTTAAGTTTTCAGAAACTTTTTAGAGAAGTTTAACTTGATTTGAAAGATTTATTTTCTTTTTCTTTTTGCTCATTTAATTAAAATTTTATCAGTATTAAGCTGCTAAAAAACTAAAATCCTTTTTATTTTTTAAAAAAAACTTTTCAATGACCCTTTAAAACCCATGATTACTTGTTGAAGTTTTTCTTAGTGAAAAAAAAAGATTAAGCCGATTTATTTAACAGAAAAAAAAACTGGAAAAAAATTTTTCAATGGATAATCAGTGCTAAACATATTTCCTTTTTGTTTTCTTTTTTTTACTTAACACTAATTAGTTTTCCAAATTAAAACCATTGACTGCACATCAGAAATCCATTCAATGTATTTGCTTAAGATCAACAAATCTAATTTCTTTTTTTTTCCTTCAAATTAAATCTCTTTTCATCTTTTTAAGCTACTCTTCAAGAAAATGAATTGACTTCTTTACATCCAGACAGGAGTGATTGCCCTGTTTACGTAACCATGGTAACGGATTCCTGGAAATCCGCACTCTTGAACGCCAGAAATAGCAACAGCAATTCCTGTCCGACACACATGTTGTCTTCTTGCGTCAGTGGTTAAATTAATCTTCGGTGACCAACGAAAATCTGCAGTTTAGGGGAAATTGAATTTGTGACATTTACTCTTGGGTGTCTGACTCTCGGATTACGGAAACAATCAGTTGCTCTTTGTGAAACGTCCCGGCCTTGGGATTAATTTCTGATGGATGGCACTGGAAGTGAATAGATTTTAAAAAGTCTTAAATATAAGTTTTTCTTTGATTTGTGGAGGTTTCATCGAATTCCATATCACATTTCAACTTCGTTGCAATCAAATAATACTTCCTAGTTCTATATAACATCAGTTTTTCCTTCACACAAAAAGTACTCCCCCGGGGCACCGCGAGTTCACAGATGAGTGACCGCCGGATAAGTAAGAAGGCAATCGCTTCCCCTGGGGGTATAGTAATGGTGGGGCTTTTGGGTCCTTCTGCCAGTGATAGTACTTACCTCCTACGGGAGGAGTCGGGCCGTTGCCATGTTATTGGCTACTAGGACTCTGACCTCAGTACTCGAAGCTATTGCAACGGCTGTCATTCAGATTTTCCCGGATGCTTCGGCAGGAAGGCGTGACTCGGTTCTTCTTCACACAAAAAATATCTCAAACTTTTAATTACATTGTTTCTAGCGTGACAAAACCGGCTGTTGCCAATGTAATTATGAAAGGAATACAGTTATATATGTGTTAACGTTTAAATATGAAATCCCTTATTTCATAGAATACCTAATAACTGATAAAGTCAGTTAAAGTGTAGAAATCACTGGTATTCTATGGCTAAATCTGTAATTTAGAGAGAAATTGAATTTGTGACATTTACTCTTGGGTGTCTGACTCTTGGATTACGGAAACACTCAGTTGCTTTTTGTGAGACGTCCCGGCAGTGGGATTAATTTCTGATGGATGACACTGAAAGTGAAATTGATTTTAAAAAGTCTTAAATGTAAGTTATTCTTTGTTTTGTGGAGGCTTCAGTGATTTTCATATCACATTTCGAGTTGGTTTGCAACCAAATAATACTTCCGAATTCTGTGTAGCATCAATATTCCCTTCACACAAAATTGATCTTTCAACTATATTGCTTCTTATATAACAAAACCGTCTATTTCCAATGTCATTATGAAAGGAATGCCGCAATATATGTGTTACCGTTAAAATCTGAAATCCGCCATTTCATAGAATACCCAGCAATTTCTGGAAATAACTGACTTAGTTAATTAAAGCGTAAAATTCACTTGTATTCTATTGTTTAACTAGTTATAACAATCGATATCCGGTTAAAGTATAAAATAAGTGACATCATTCAGCTCGCATGTTAGCATTAGCTACTATATACAGAGTGATTTTAATAAAATTCCGATATCAGAAGGCTGTAAAGGTCCCTGGTCAGAAATAGCACACTATAAAGTGTTTAACTTTTATGTTTCATTTAAGAATATGGAAAATATTACTATCCTTTACATACGATATTTTTGTAATTAAAAATAATTTGCTGCATTTAATAAATAGAGATTACTGTAATGCAGTTAAATTGTTTATTTTACAATTCCACTTTTCCATCATTAATTAATTTATAGAATAACTAGTACATCACAAATAAATAGTTAAAGTGTGGTATTATTAATTTATTACCATAAAACGGGGTTACTTTGCCGCGATTTTCATGACTTTTGACAGAATTTCTAGATTAATTGTATACATTTCTCTAAAAAAAGGGCTTTTCTGATTTTTTTTTCCTTGTTGACTGATTACTAGAGAAAGGGTATCAACCTCGCTGCCATAGACCGCATATGGCCCACAACGAATATTTTTGCGGCCCAGCAAATATAACACCATGTAACAAAATGTGTAATAAAATTTTTGTAGCCTAGCTTTTAAAATTCCTAATTATACATAATTATTAATAACGAACCCCAACATTCGCCAATGACTGATTACTAATCCTGTTACATCGACGCACTATTTTCCCACCAATAGCTGAAGCAGGAATGCCGGAGTTTTACAAATAATTGCCAACCATGCTTGAAAACACACGAAAGTTGGCATATGAAATTATTTCCTAGTTAACTTATCGGTAATAGCAATCGTTTTCACAAATCAAAGAAAATAAGCCTTGTCAGAGCAAAAATTACTGACATTCACCTTGGATCAGTTCTGGAATTTATCACTGCAAAGTTCGAAGTAAGGGGGATGGTAGCAGAGAAGCATTCCGAACCGTCTGGACAAAAATATTAAATTTATCATTGCCCTTATTCTTTCTAATGCTTTGTTTTCGAAACAAACCTACGTTTCTATGAAAATTGAAACCTTCTTTTCGGTCCACATAAACTTTGAACTTTTCTATTTGTCCCATTTGAGTTTGATACTCTTGTAATAGAGAAACGTTTTGCCGCAAAATTTAAATCATAAAGTAATTTAATAACTAATTATGATTTTTCGAAATTTTGGTGCCAAGTTACCTTACTGGTTATTTTTTTTTCAGTATATTTTCTAAAAAATAAATAAACTGGATGCAATTTCAGATATATTTATTGAAAGCCCTGGAGGAAATATACAAGAAAAGCAACTCCATTTAAAGGGAAGTGTCTAATCCGTTTGGAACTTTGTTATTAAAACGATTGATCAATAGTTTTTTGAAAACTATTACGTTATCATGGAATTTCCGTTTTCACATCAGCAATTGAATTTGCATCTTGGATCAGAAATCAGAGTTGTTTTTTTTTTGTAGGGAGATTAATTTGAAAGACAGAAGTGATATTAATATTGGCTTTCGCAACAACCAAATAAAATAAACAGTTGGAAAAAGAAAAATACCACTTCTGTTTGTTTGGTGGCACTCTTGAGTCGACTGAGGATTGCAAGCTCGAGCAGCAATCCTTTATGCAGCTTGTGAGTCATTCCAATCGTCTGAGTAAATAAAGTTTAAATTTACTCGATTCATCTTCAGTAGTATATTATGTAACTTCTAGGCTGATTGCGTCTATTATGTGGATCCAACGAATCAAATTTCTTGCATGGATTTGTGTATTTCCCAAAGCTTCCATGTTTAAAATGTATCGATTCCTAAGTATTCCTACAATCTGATTATTTCACCAGTTAGTGAGCAAAAATAGTTTCATCTTATTATTGATTATTATTTATTATCTTAATTATTTCATGTTCTTAATGATGAATATTAGATAAATATGTTACTTTAAGCATGTATATTAAATGAGTTTTAGTTAGCATTCACTGACATGTGCCTTCCTTTTAAATATGCTGTGATTAACCGAATAATGTATAGCCTTCGCGAATAATTTCGTAAAATACAGCAAATTAAACCTATTTAATCATCTTAAATCTTTTGATTGCTGCAATTGATGAGTTATTAGTTTCATTTAACTTCTGTGAATCAGAGATGATTTGTGACAGTGGGCAGTATTTAGTGATGTCTACGTTGCCCGCCTCACGCTTATTTTTACTGTGCACTCCAGCAGCAACAACTGGACACGTGCTAATGGTTAAACTTCTCTTTGCTTGTCAATAGAGGGAATTATAAAAATAAAAAGAAGTCAGTTAATATAGATGTCACATATTAAGCATATTTTACGACAATTTTTTTTTAAATATTTGATAAAAAGAAAGTTCACTTGAAGTGGCAAGCATTTTTTCAAAGTTTTGTTATATTATTTTATTAAATTATGTTGTATTATATTAATGAAATACTTGATTTATTATATACATTTTATAATAATTTTTAGAAAAGAAATTGCAAATAAAATCGTTAAAGTTAGTTTATTTATTAAATTTGAATCTTCATCTAATTGTGAAATTGGCTTTGGTTTCTGTGAGTCTGGGGTTCAGAGAAATGTTTCGTTTCAATGAGAAGAGAGAAAACAGATTTTTCATTCATAACTAGATACGGAATTAGCGGGAATGTTTTCCTTTCATTTTTTTGTATGCATTCACGGTATGGTGCGTTTTGTATTTAGTTTCATCATTGATTGAAGAAAATCGAATTTGCATTTTGGGCTTCACACTGACAGATTGGGCTTAAATTTTGATATTTATCTGTGAAGACCACATACCAAATTTAATAATTTTGGATTTCACACTGACCTATATTGCTTAATTTTTTATATTTATGTGCGAAAACCATATACCAAATTTAATATTCTCAGATTATTGCATTTTTAAGTTATCGCTTTCAAAATTTCTACGAATAGACAAATAGAAATGCAATGAACCCATTAACGGATTTACTGAAAAATTTGCAGCATATCTGCAATTTTAGTAATGAGTTGCGAATTTGGGTTATCAGGTTCACATCCACACGGACGTACGGTCAGACAGATTTCATCCAAAATTTGTCAGAATCTCTAATTTCGGTGTAAATACCTCATAACACATTTCATTTGTCTTGCTTGTTGCTTTTTGAGTTATCGTATTGGCAAACACACAGAGCGACAGACATAATTCTCTAAAAAAAAATTTTCTCATATTGAGAGAGGTTTAAAACGTGGAGATTCATCAAAATCTCCATACTGAATTTCTTGATGGTTTACAGTACTTTCTCTTTGTATACGAGAAAGAGAATTTTGCAACATAACTGATAATATAATAAGGGAAAATTTCGTTCCACTTTTCAAGGGTGGATCAATGAAAGAACGTACTATTGCTTTGTTTCTTGAAGTTTGAAAATTTGTCAAGCTATACACAGTTTCTTTTTTTCTCACAAACAGCCTTTTTGAGGATTCAAAGTGCTTCTTTATTTCGCGTTTCCTTCCATTGTTTATTTACTGTTGAAAGACAAACCCCAAACCAGCTTCTGTTCAATCCATTAGCTCTATGCTTTCACAAAACCACTTACTGATCCCCAGACAATAACAACAACAAAGGAGAACTGCCTCTGTGTGTTACTGTACCGCAAACCTGCGCCTCTTCACCTGCTGTCGGTAGCGAATTCTCATCCGGACACGCTTTGTTTCGCTTTCACACAAACCAGGCAGCGGGTTATGATAAGCAGATACCTAAACGATCATCTCGAATGACCTCCAAAATATTATCGAATCTCGAATTATAACTTACGTAACGAACAATAGCCCGTTGTCACGTGACTCGAAACGACCAACCGGCGACTGGTATATTACGCGATAACGATCAATGGGAGAAAAACCATTAGCATTTCTGCCTTGTTATACGGTCCCGAAGAAGAGACAGATGCTTTTATTTAGACATTTACTTTCTTTTATCGTCGAACATGTGGGCTGCTTCATTATCTTCTGCAGCCTTTATGCTGCTTCTGGAAACGCCAGCAGTTCGGTTTGAAGAGGACTCACTTGGCATGATAAAAATGAAGTAGGTGCAGAGAAAGCACGCTTGCCAGTCACAGGAAACTTGCGATTCATGCATTTTTTTTTTCCTTTTCTTTTGCATTTCATCTTTAAGCTGAGAGGGTTTTATATAACCGTAAACCTTATCTGGTCGGTTCCCTCCCGGTGGATTAATAATAATAGTAAAGGAAAACTCGGTGATGTTTAAACCTTGATATTTTCATATACTCCCACATCTGAGAATTATTTATAAGTGGTCAAATATGATTGTGCCTATGTGTTATGGAACCCAATGCTCTCGATAGGCATCAATAATCATATTTTCTGTGATTTTTAAACTCCTTCTGGAAACGCCAGCAGTTCGGTTGGACGAGGATTCACTTGGCATGATAAAAATGAAGTAGACCCGGAGAAAGCACGCTTGCCAATCTCGGGAAATTTGCGATTTATACATTTATTCTGTTAAGCAGGGTCGGATTAAGCCGGATTCCTCTAAGGGCCCTTATGAAATACAAGTCTCGCCCCCCCCCAACTTCCAAAACATAATTTATTGACTTTAATTTAACCTCTCTAGAACCAGTTTTAAGTAACAAATTTTGACAAACTGAAACAGCAAAAAAATTAATTGCGGATCATTTGCAAGAGAGTTCGTTTCAAGAGAACCTGTATAAAAAATCAAAATTACAATTTAAAAGTAATTTTAAGCACGATAGTAAAAAAAAAAATTGCAATTTTTTTTAACAAATTCTAAATATTTTTCAATTATAAGATTGGACATTTTTTAAAATTATAAACCAACGCATTTTCTTAGAATTATAAAGCGACACAAAACTTGCAAAAGGCAACTAATTGGGAATGTTGATAGAATAATGCTCTAAAATTTAAATGATATTTAATTTGAAATTGAATGATTTCGAGTGCACGGCCCATGTAAATTAAATTACTCTGAAATTACCACAAAAAAATCTCGAGATCTCGGGGCTCCTTAAAGATGGGGGAGGCTAGGCTTACTTTGCCTGTTTGATAATACCGCCCTCCTGTTAAGGGATGGAATTCGGTCTAAAAGGAAAACTAGGGGGTGTTTTCCCTTTGACATTTTCTTATGCCCCCATAAATAAATATCAATTATAGCTTGTGGTCAAATATGATTGTGCTTATGTGTTATGGATTTCGATATTCTCGACAGCACCAATAAAAATATTCTAAAAGCACTCAAAGAAATCTTTTCTAGTGACTATTCTGTCACTTGTTTTTGATTCCCTAAATTTGATATTTTTCTGCGATATTTTTGAAATATATATTCGGCGAATAAGGGGTTTTACACAATCTTCAAATCCAAATAATAATCCTTCGTTGATGCCAATTTGATTATCGGTTATTTTATTGGTATGCTAATGCTTTTAGGTTGGTATACTTCCTGTAAAAAGCGTGTTGAAACTTTAAGGATAGAATACAACACTCTTCAGGGCAGGCCACTGGGCCTAGAGTTACCAAATTTGACACATACCTTTGAAGGTGGAAATGTAAACCTCAGAGAGATTTTTTAAAAATTTTATTATTTAAAAATTAAGCGATATTTTGAAGTTTTTCATCGAAAACTTCTAAAAATATAATAGCATAAAAATGATTTTTGCATCATATTAAAATTCAAAAAATAAACTTATCAATGATACTAATTTAGTTGCTTCACAATTTTTTCTCTAATTTTAAACCATTTTTTAATATTTTTTTTTCAAAATTAATTTCAAGCGCAATTTGCAACAATGCTCTTTATTGTTGTAGTGAAATTCAAACCGAGTTCAATGTTTCTTTAAATATTTTACTCACGTAAATTGCCGCTATAAAATTAGGATAAAGAATTGCTTTCCTTGAACATTAACTCCAAGGCAAAATGTTCATTTATTTCGTAGTAACAAGTAAATTAAAATTAAAGAGAAATTGTGTACTTTTTCAGTTAAGTAGTAATTACAGTTAAGGTTAACTTCAGAAGTAAGCAATGTTGAAATTTTTTAAAAAATTCGTCCGTTTTTATACAGTGCTGCTCTTTCCTGTAATATAATTGGATGTATTTATTGAGTTCCTGTAAATTGCGAAGTCCAGCATGCAAAGGCTGATGCAATGAAGCCTAACAAAGACAAGACAGCCGAATCAAGCCTAAAACATGATCATTCCACGATACTTCGAACTAGATGCTCTAATTTCCTTTATTTTATTACCTTGATCTCTTCTTGCTTTTAAATAAATACATTTAATATTTTCCTTGGATGTAAGGTATAGGCGTGAAAAAGCAACTTTGTAGGACGTTTGACCACTACGTATAATTTAATTTGAAATAGGCCCACAAGCACAGCTGAGTTTCATTCGAATCGGATTTCGAGCCTGGAATCCTCCGGCCCCGAAACCGAGACCTTGCTACTAGTCCAATGTCCAACTACCCCTTGCGATTACAAGCTTCATGGCATCCGCAGACTTCTCTCCTCGACCCTCGCATTCAGACTTCTTCTGGAACTTAGGCATTTTTTTGTAAAGTAAAAATTATGTTTTACTCACATGACCCATACTACCTGATTTTGGCATGGCCCATTCTACCCGACCGACATTCAAAAGAAAAACGTAGCGACGGCTAAAGTCAGTTAAAGTAAGCAAGATGAAACTTTCACGCCATAATCTAAATAAAGTAAGCTAAATAATAACACTAGTTTCATAATTTTATTCTTACCTGTAAAAGTGCATAGATTCGTCAAAATTTATACGAAGTAACCACTTGTATGGTCACAAACAAAGAAAATTTACCGAGGAACGACACAGGGCATTTATGACAACCAGCTATCATCACATGGCAAACGAATGCTACCGCTGTATTGTAGGCATAATAATGAGCTGTTATCTACCGAAAAGCCCTAGAAACAATAGATGGAACATACTACCCGGCGTTCCCCTACAACTTTTTATAATAAGTTTTCAAATATGTGTTCGTATAAAGTATTTCCTCCAACTGAAGTATATGCTAAAAATGTGACACTGATCTATATTTCTGGTGTAAAACTTGTGTGCCAAATCTCATTCGCTGGCTATGTTTTTCAGTTATCTTGTTTATACATCTCCAAACTATAATCAAATTTCATGCATCTGCGTCGTTGCGATTTCAAATTATTACGGCTAGATAGACACATACACATGCACACAAACATAAATCCAAAAATATTTTTTCGGACACAGGGAGTTCTAAAATCTGATGTCTTCAGTGTCAGAAAAAAATATTTCTGCAGAACAGTTTAACTTTTAAAAAGAACAAATGTTTCATAAAATATGAAACTAAATAATGATTAAGTATGAATAATGAGTAATCACATTCCTTGTATAAAAAACATGAAATTATTTAAGCGGTATTAATTGATAATCAAGCAAACGATCGTACAGTGATATCTCAGAATGTGTACATACTAATCAAGCACGAATAGTAATTTTTACTCAGTAAAAAACTTTTGAAAACAATTCTCATGTACACTATATGCCCAAAAGTATCCGGACACTTGCAGATTTTCACATTTTTTAGAATTTCTCCGTTATGGTTTAACTGACTGCCTTTAAACTTCGGACATGCAAAGAATAGACAATAACTCACATTTTACGTTGAAGATTTGGTCCTGAGGGCGATTAGGGGACTGTCTACAAACTAATGAAGATAAAAAGGTTTTTGGCCCACCCCGCTTCACGGAATACTGATAACAAGATGAAACTTTCAGAAATGGTAATGTTTAATGTGCGTAATATTTACTAGAATTGTTTTAAACTCAGCACAAATATTTGGGAAGATATAAGGATTTTCTTAACAAATCTCGAATTTTCACACCTGTTTTTTGCTTATAACATGCAGAGGTTTCTGTTATAATATACGAAACTTTCAGAAAAGATGAAAATATGTTATAGAAGCATATTGTAAAAATTTGGAAAAGAATGTTTGAATATTACAGGAATTATGAGCATTTTTAGTAAATAATGTTTTACTGCGCATGCATGAAACATAGTGTAATTTGTCTTTCACAACTTTAAAGCCAGATATATAGAGAAAATTATATAAAAAATTCAGTTCAATATCATTAGTATTCAGAAAGATATCGGCATTACAACGAGCAGAATTTTAGCTCCTGTCGAAGAGAAGCTAAAAGATGAGGGGTTGTACACAAATTGATATTTTTTAAACTAATATCTTTAAATAGTTGTATTGAATTGTATAGTGGTTAGAATTTGCTGAATGACCATGAAGACTTATCAATTACGTGCATAGCTTAAATTCCAGCTAATTAGGCACTATAAATAACAAAAATTTTATTACTTTAATTATATTATTTACTTGATTATTAACAAGTTACATAGTACAATTTTACGGCCAAACGATATTTTTAAATATATTTCTTTTATGGCGAGACGATTTTTTATCTAATTAATTTCTTTTCTGGAAATATTTTAATAATTCTACATATATATTCTTTATTCAATACGAATATTAGATGTGTTCATGGGTATTCAGCAAATTCTAACCACTATACAATTCAATATAACTATTTAAAGATATAAGTTTTAAAAATATCAATTTGTGTACAACCCCTCATCTTTTAGCTTCGCTTCGACAGGAGCTAAAATTCTGCTCGTTGTAATGCTGATATCTTTCTGAATACTAAAGATATTGAACTAAATTTTTTAAATAAGTTGCCCTATATATCTGGCTTTAAAGTTGTGAAAGACAAATTACACTATGTTTCGCACATGCGCAGAAAAACATTATTTACTAAAAATGCTCATAATTCCTGTAATATTCAAACATTCTTTTCTAAATTTTTATAAAATGCTTCTCTAAAACATTGTCATCTTTTCTGAAAGTTTCGTATATTATAACAGAAACCTCTGTATGTTATAAGCAAAAAACAGGTGTGAAAATTCGAGATTTGTTAACAAAATCTTTATATCTTCCCAAATATTTGTGCTGAGTTTAAAACAAATCTAGTAAATATTATGCACATTATACATTATCATTTCTGAAAGTTTCATCTTGTTATCAGTATTTTGTGAAGCGGGGTGGGCCAAAAACGTTTTTGTTTTCATCAGTTTGTAGACTGTCCCCTAATCGCCCTCAGAACCTAATCTTCAATGTAAAATATGAGTTATTGTCTATTCTTTACATGTCCGAAGTTTAAAGGTAGTCAGTTGAACCATTTCGGAGAAATTCTAAAAAATGTGAAAATCTACAAGTGTCCGAATACTTTTGGGCATATAGTGTATCATGAGCTAAGAAAGGTTCATTTCTTTGTACCAAAGCATTGCATAATACATGTACTATGCAGATTAAGTGTCAAGATATATTTAGTTTTCTCGTAATTAGGTTAGTTAAGGTTTGTAGCTGTACGAAACCAATCTTAGGAAGGACCTCGCAATTTTGAACGATGTTCAGATGATGATAACGACATCGGAGGAGGACATTTGACCCTTAATGGATTTTTCGTGAAGTCACGTCTCGAACATATTATCCTCTGGTTACGGAGCTGATATTTCGTCACTAGGCCATTGCATAAGCGGAAACAGGCCTCTTAATCCAGCTTAGATTGGTGGTGTCTTGAAAAAAATGTTTCCATATAATGACTGAGTTACTGCCCATAAGGAATAGCCAACATGAATCCCCATCAGACGTTGGGAGAGAGTTCTATACTAATCAGCTCATGGCATTCAATCAGTTCAGGATTTAACCAAACCTCCCACGCCTGAATGAACAAATGTTACAAGATATACTCCCAGCTTTTACTGTCACATTCTCTCCACACCTGATGGGTTGAGCAGTTGTAAAAGATTTACTTTCTCCCCACCTTTGGTGGGTCGAACAGTTGTGTCTCTTCCTTGTAAATAAAATACTGCCGCTATTCAAGTGATGCCTGTAAAAAAAATTCAATCTAACTCAATAATCCGCCAGCATATCTTTGTCCTTACACCTGTCTGGGTCAGTGTGGGTTTCTTCAACAAAAATCAACAACTGCGGCCTTTCTAGAGATGAGAATCCACATTTCATTTCCTAAGCATTTAAACTTTTGAAAATCTTAGTTGTTTGGTCTGGTGATCGGTTTAGACAAAGTTTGGCCTCATCGTTTTTATTTATTTATTAATGAGGTATTTTAGCGATGCAAATATGAATTTTTTTCATATCACTTTTGTTTATTTGTTTACACTGATAAATATAAGCATGGATAGAGCTTGTTGAAAAATAACCTATAATGATTTGCACTTTGAAATTTGTTGAAATCTATGCGGAAAATAAAGGTGTGAGATATCGAGCAGAAAATATACTCACAGCTCATAACATCAGAAAAGATTTGAAAAATCAATGGGTTTTATTGCACTTTTAAAAGTACATTATAGTAAAAATTTAATTTATTTTTCCGATGTGAGGAAAGGGATAACTAATTCATCAATATCAAATCTGTCTCATTTTGAAATATTGATCTGAAATGGACTGTATTCATAGAATCATAAAAAAAAACTTTTATCATATTTGTAAGCAGTTCATTCCGAAGCACTTATTAACGAACATTAGCTTGTGTTTTTCCAAAGAATATTACGAATTCCTTACCATCTAGAACAGAGCTAAATATATTCCGTGGATTTACCATCTCTGACCGTTAATCAATGAAGAAAGGTGTGACACTTACAGTGAGCCTCATTCTTATAAAATATTGAACTTCGACAGATCAATATGCAGTAATTACAGTAGACCTTGAGAATAACCCATTGAAGCTATATATGCTATCGATGTGTAAGAACCCTGGGGGAGAAAAAGAAAGCTACGTAAGCGAAATATCTATGTGTGATTAATTTCTCTGGTTCATTTGTGGCTAAGGAATGGAAGTATGTTTCCAATGTTTCTTCAGCTATTATCCCTGGCCACGTTGGTATGGTGGTAGGATCTTGGCTTCGGGACAGAAGATTATGGGTTCGAGACTCATTCCACCGAAAATCCGCCTTGTACTAGAACCTAGTGCATGTTGAATCTGCCATCGTTGGTTAAATCACGCTGGTGTGACATGAAAGTTCCGAAAGCTGAGGGCAGGAACTCTTCCTTGCGCCGTAAGCATCCTAAGCATGTCTATGTAAATTAACTCTATAGGTCAAGTAGACATTTTCACGTGTTAAATCATATTCATAAGTCATAATAGTTAAGTCATTCATAACACTTTAAGACAAGGACATTTTACGTTGCTTTATGACATTTCATTTCGACAACTTGATTTGATGATCAGTATTTTTATACGATATGTCATCAGCATTATTTAGTTACTTGCATGCCTATTTTCGGACATGAATTTTAACATGATGGAGAAGAATTTTCTAGAAAAGGTATTAGGAATCGTTTATGCCTGGAAACATGTTAAAATTCGAGGAAGTTGGCATTATTCTTTATTTTAGTTGAAATCACGAGACATTAGACCTTTTACTATCAACCATTGCAAAAGCAGGTAGTTTTTAACAACAATAAATAAGAACTGAAAGAAAGAATACGTTTTCAGAGCAATTTTTAAAAAAGCTTATATGTAAAACTGGCGCCATTTTGATTTTCAAATTTAAACCAAAAGACAGTAAACTCATCACACTGACTTTTGTTTCATTTTACAATTTACAACTACAAATAAAGGTAAATTTTAGAAAGAATGTTTATTACTTTTAAATTTCAAGGAATATTCGAAAACGTTTCTTTGTCTTTCCAACAAACAAAGAATTTTGTACCACCTTCAAGAAAGATAAATAAATTCCGTGGATTTTCCATCTCTGACCGTTAATCAAAGAAGATAGGTGTGACACTTACTGTGAGCCTCATTCTTATAAAATATTAAACTTCTTGGAGAGATCAATATGCCGTAATTACTGAAGACCTTGAGAATAACCCATTGAAGCTAAATATGCCCGCGATGCGTCGCCCAGGGAGAGATAAGAAAACTGCGTAATCGAAGCATTTATGTGTCATTTACCTCTTTCCTTCATTACGCGTGTAGGGATGGGAAAGAGCTGGTCCAGGTGTGTTCGAACATCATTTCGAGGTAGATGTTCCTTTACGTAAAAAGACGGCAGTAGCATTATTATTACCTAATCCTAAGCTTCATCTGTATCAAAACTTTCTGCCCAGCTTGGGTAATGACGTATTACCCTGCATGCATTGAAAATACGCGCTAACTCATGTGTGTTGCCAGTGGCTGCACGTTGTAGACCACGTAGTCAATATAAATAAATCATTTGTAGGCAGTTGTTGTCTACAGCGCTTTAATCACTTTTTCACCTTGGATGTTTTGTGGCGTCATGACTCAGTAATGACGTATTATCTTTTATACATTGGGGATGCATCATTACTTAGATTTTATGACCTATGTTTTATTTATATCGCACGTATTCGCAACTATTTATAGCATCGGTGGTTGCAACTTACAGCGGTTGCTTTCAAAATTAACTGAGGCCGTGGTGGCCTAGTGATAAGGTCTCTGCTTTAGGCCAGGAGGGTTCCAGGTTCGAAACCCGATTCCACTGAAGATCCGCCGTGTATAGGGCCTGCTGCACGCTAAATCATACGCAGTGGCCAAACGTCCTCCCGTTGGTGTAGCGTGGTTGCATGAAGAGGATTGCCAGCTCAGGTGTCGTCCTCGTCATCTGACCGTAGCTCAAAATTACGAGGTCCATCCCAGAATAACCCTCGTGTTGCCTCAAAACGGGGCGTTAATATAACTAAGCTAAACTTCAAAATTAACAATGTTGTTGCAAACTAAACAACTGCAGTTGCCTGTAGAATTTTAAATATTTATTTTATTAAGATTTTGACGAACAACAGAAATAAAAAGCTTCACTTTCAACTTTCGAATTGTAATAGAAGACAACTTTGGAATGCTCAGTATATGATGTTTTCAGAGATGCTGTATTAACTTAGGCGTAACTCCAACAGATGAACTTCGAACTTACATTGAAAATCGGATTAAAACCTATATTTTCCTTTTTGATATATGAATATTTACGACATAACACTCATTATTTAAGATTGGAAATACAATTATTTCGCAAATGTGTCCTTTGTTGTGGAAAATTAACTACAGAAAATTTTACAGCATTCAGATCAAAGCAAGAAAATTCGAGAAAATAATGATTAGTAAACTCAGCTAAAATATCAAGAAAATTGTGTTACCGGTCAAGTTCTCTTCCCTTTGCACTAAACGATATTTAACTCTCAAATTCTATTTATTAAAAACTTATTCAGTTAAAGAAGTTGCAGAGGAAAGTAACAGAACTTAACGATTTGCTAGAGAAAAAATCAATACAAACGTTCTTTTTTCCTTAGAAATGTTTCAAGTTGTATTTGAAATGAATGGTTTCATGAATGATCTTCAAAAATCTGTTTGTGAATTGAAATGGTTCTAATTAAGGACGGTCGAATTATTGAATTCGTGTTTAGATCACAAAATAATAAGGACTTTAAAATGTATAATTTCGGTAAGAAGCATCGAGTCGTAAACTATTCGTGGCGTTACATAGTGATGTATTTCAGTCACAAAATTTCGCTTGTTCTCTCTTTGTATTTATTTTATTTTTTATATTAGTTTTTATTTTTTATATTTGTTTTATATTTGTAGTATTTTTTATATTTTTTTATTTTTTTATATTTGTTTTATATTTTATATTTGAAATATTTTTTATATTTTTTTATTTTTTCATATTTGTTTTTTTTTTATATTTTTTTATTTTTTATGTTTTTTAATTTTTTATATTTGTTTTATTTTTAATACTATATTTTTCTTCTTGTGATTATTATTAATTACAAATTTTAGCATTTGGATTTTATGATATATTCCAAGAATTTATAGAAAACACAGTAACCCAAATTTGACAACTAATAACAGAAAGGCCAAAAAAAACCCAGGAACAAAAACGCTAAAAGAGTAAAAAGAGTGCATTGCATCCACGCAAAATGCTGCTGCATCTGAAATACAATAGTAGACAAAAATTAACGAAGAAATAAATAATTAATTTAAGCTTAAAGTCATATTTAAAATTAGAAGAACTGTAGAAAATATTCCGGCCTAACAGACTTTATCAAGGGTTACCTGTAGGCAGGGATTCAAAAAATGGGATTTTTTTCTGTAAGAGGTCTGACAAAACGTCTGAAAAAGACATCTTGCAACCCGAAAAATCCAAGAATGTGATTCTGAAACAATTCATACGATCATTTTCTAGTTTTCTCAATATTTACCGATTTACTGTAGTGAAAAAAGTAGCAGGTTGTTTCAAAGATTCATGTATGCTTTTCAAAATGTACTGATTGTAAAATTTTAAATAAAGAGCTCCTTTTTTACTGAATAAAATAAGATTCACTACTTTTTACTATGATCCAATTAAAATCCTGTGAAGTTGTTTAAGGCGACTGCGATTAAAAGAAATTCAAATTATTTGCAAAATAAAAAGCAACCTAGTGAATTATTTGGATAGTAGGATGCCTAATATAAATTTAACATTGAATATTATTTACTTTTATATAGAAAGTAAAGAAAGTTTTCTTCACTACCCTGAAATTATTGAATTTGTATGTGATGTAACTGTTTTCGAAAACAAGTTTTTAACGTCAAATTACAGAAAACTCACAATTTCTCTCCTTTGCTGTCACTCATCAGATATGAAACTAAAGAAAGCAGAAATAATTGGATTTGAAATGACTCATTCACAACCAAACTGCAAACTGGGGATTTTTATCTCTTGTCTCAGGGGTGTGTCGTAGTGTAAAGTAAAGTGCATGTTTATGCTAAGTTTTAACTTGCAAGTTCATAAAACAAAAATATCGTTACTAGTGACCTCTAGATTCAACCCTAAATCAGGTAAAATAATCGTTATCAGCATTTGACAAATGTTTCCTTACATGAAAATTTTAAAAGTTGATTTCTATTCTTACATGTCGTCGTGGGCATTTATTCTTGAAATTCATCTATAAAATATTTTTACGAGAATTGGAAAATTAACAATAGCAACTATATAATTGCAGACTATACAACACTGGTACTAGCCTGAACCGTTTATAGGCCTTCGATGCAATCAACAGGGTTGCGTATAGCTTGTTTCCATCGATCTGGATGTTTGGTAGACCCGTGAGAAACTTTTTTGCTCGCTGGGGCTGGGAGTTGGTCAACCAGGATTTATTCCCCTGTGATCATGATTCCAATTACAAAGAAGAAGGTGCTATTTCGCTTACCGAACTGTTCCAGAGAGTCTTAAATGATAGACCGCTCCATCCGAACCTTCAACAGAATTGCCACTGCTTCAAGTATTCTGCGATTTCTAGATCACTGAAACAAGTTATACACAACACTAATAACTACTCGAAGGACGTTTAAAGACAATACAAATGTTGTATGTACTGTAATTGTACGGTTTACACTAACCCTTGTAGATTTTTTATTAGATTTACCCTTCGGAAATGCGAAGCAAAGGAAAAATATCTGTCAACTTTTACCTTGGCATTTCATTCATGGGAGATTTTATCAGTAATGCCGGTGTGTTCATAAAAGACACTTTCATAAGCATGGACCGTATATATGTATATAATACATAATCAATATGCAACACTTTATATCCTTGTGCTACTGTTCTTAAATTATGGGATGTGATCCCACATGGAATCGTATAGCAGATTTTTAGGGTCGCAAAAAGCCTTAAAGCAGATGATTCGGATAAGTTTTCTTTGAAACATATGATTCTGGTAAATTCTTTAATGTTTTTAAGCAAACGCATACAAAGCAAAATAACTCTTCGTCATTTGAAATATTTCAATTAAACACATCAAAATACTGTATTATAGTTATTATTCTTGAAATTTAAATCAGTGCTTTATTAATGGGTTTCATTTTTCACGTATCTGTATCGCTATGGTTACAAAAAATATTTCAGATAAAAATAGCATAAGATTATAAATATGAAACAAAAAAATATACTATACATCTGTAAACATACTACGTTTGTTGTGCGGTAAATTTCACTGGAGTATCTTGCTGTAAAAAAAGTAATAAATATTTATGTTTTTTATTTTAAAAACAACTGTTAGAGTTCATATGATTTACTCTTGACACCTAATTCGTTTCTATATTTCTTTTCAGTCTTTGCTATTCAGCTTTGAAGAACCATCAATTATAAACTGTTTCTAGGAGCCACTACTTCTGAAAGTGTAAGTTTTTTTTAATTATTATTTATTTATCGTCTTTATATTTTGCAAAATAATCTTCATTGTTTAGAATTAAGAATTAACTTGTTGGATAAAATAGGAAAGGTTTAATTTTCCAAAAAAAAAAATAAAAATATAGAATGCTTTCTTTTAAAGATAAGTTTGAATAAACGGCGCTCACATATGATATGAAATATAGCTTCTTAACTTCATTATACAAATCAAAATATTCCAAAAGGTCTTGAACCATTTCAAAAGCAAAGGCTATTAATCATTTCCCGCCTTTAAGATGTGTAGTCGCGAAAAAAAAGGATCCGCCCAGCATTATTTTGCCATCGTTCTTTGCATATTAAAACAAAAGGTACCAATTTTTAGGAAATAAAGCCTAGTAAAAGGTTTCATGTTTAAAATTCCCATAAGGGGTCATATACATATTTATAATAGTACTGATTTCAAAATTTCCAATGGAAACACGCATTTTTCTTAAAGTATTTCGAAACTGCATAAAAATTTATACTGGAATACCAAGTTTCATCATCCCAGCAGTTTTGGTTCCAGAATTATAAGCAAATGAAATTTTGAGTTTCTAATGTTAAATTAAAATTTTTAATTTTTATTGATATCTTGAGAAATAATGTAACTATTGACCTAAAATTTTTTTTATGTAGTAGTATGAATTATTCTGCACATTTTACACTTTTACTTTTTATTTTAAAATAATTTTTTGAATAGCAACACTTAGAAATTTTAAGAGTAATCGAAGCAGATGGCCATTTGATAGGCCTATGCTGAATTTCAACATATTCGTACGAGAAATTTTGAAGTTACATTCAATTTTCAATTTTCGCTGTAAAACGATGCACTTGGGCGTCATATATTTCAAAAACGTTTTCATTATTAAATATAATCATTACACCACTTTATTTTTTAAAATTTAAATATATGATCATTTAACTATTTTTAGATATAAATTAAAATTTTATAAATTAAAGTGGCGTAATATTACAATATTAATTTTTTACGCATCAAGTTTTACCGATTGTAAAATGTAGATCATTACTTTGAAAATAACATTTAAAATGCGAAATAATTTAAAATACTACTACCGACGTTTAAACGCAAGCAGAGAACTTCTCTATCTAAATGTAGAGATGACCCCTTTTCTGTTTAGAACGCAAAATGTCGAATATCTTCCGATATATTCATGGCATATTAACCAAAATTTATTTCTTAGCGTAGTTCTTCATGAGAAATTAATGACATTAAAAATGTGTGTATCTATTGAAAATTTTGAAGCTAAATATTTAGATGACACCTTATAAAATTATTAACCATAGAATCTTTTAGTATGCGTTAATTCCTGAAGATCGGTAACTTTTTTTTAATGCCCAATGAACGATCGCAGAATAATGCTGGGTGGATCTTTTTTTACACGACTGTACAATTTATTGAGACATTAATTAAGGAAAATTTCAGAAAAAAGAATTAATTTTAACAGAGGATGAAACCATGTAAACATATTCTAATAATTGATCTGTGCTTGAGAATTCCATTTTGCTATAGTGATGGCGCTCCCTTTTTAAAACTCTATATCTGCAATTATTTCATTATATATTTCAAAATAAAGATTTTTCGACATTCGAAAGACAGATGAACATATGCTATGTTATTTGAGAATCAAATAGGGCGTACAAAGAATTAATAGGAACTTAGAGACAAGCCTATTACTAGATGAAATTTTTTCTATAACCTATGTTACACATTGTGCAATTTCTAATTAAGAGCGGATGGCACCAAAACCCTGTTCATTACAAACATTTTCAAAAATCGATTGTTTTATCAAAGGCGTTAGTCAATTGCACAATACGCAACATTTTTTATAGAAACTTAGAGACAGGCCGATTACTATATGAAATAACTCCTTGTCGGTATTGCAACGTTACACTTTGTGCAATTTCTAATTAAAAGGATGGCACTAAAATCTTGAAATAAGTACAAGTATTTTCAAAAATCGATTCTCCTCCCAAATGTTTCAATTATTTGCGCAATACGCAACATTTTTAAATCAAAACTTAGAAAAGGGTTGATTACTAAATGATAAATCCCCTATGCTCAACTCTACACATTGTGCAATTTCTAATCAAGAGGATGGCACTAAAACCTTGAAATCATTTCCAAAAATCGCTTCTCTTCTCAAAAGCGTCAAGTATTGCTTAATACGCAACATTTATCGCGATTACTTTATTTCCGACTTTTCAATGATTTCATCATCCGAAAAGATCCTTTGATATGATGGATCTGTGTCATAATCAGCCCTAATTGAAAGAAACAAATGCGCGTCTATTCTTTGAATTCTCACAAAAAAGGACTGACATAAATTCGGAGAAAAGAGTCAAATCAATGTAGTCAGAGGAATCATCGCTAGTCGTTACAGGATTTCAATAAGCATGTCTCGTCACAGTATTAAACGAGGAAGAAGAGATTCGTAACAGTTGGCTTTTGTCAACAGATTAAACGTGATATATGTGGTTTCATGTAATTCTGTTCAGCTTATCCGTTTCATTCTAGCTATTTAGTAGTTTTTAACTTCCGTGTATTCAATAAGCTTTGAAGCCGACGATTAGAAAAATACTTGTCTTCATTTTTGCGTTATGAAAATTGTGTGCGCGTGTGTTTTTCTTGTAATTATAAACTGATCATCTCTTGAAACTTATCGTCATTGCATTCCTAGTTAATAAAATTTCTTATCACCATTTTTTTACAGCATTAAACGAAAATTATGAGTTTCTGTTTTCTACGGTTCTTTGCTTTCCGTTTTGGTGGAATTGTAAATTTAAAGCAATTTGGCTTATGTTATATTGAGTTTTAACAGTTCAGCAGTAAATCTTTAGGAAAATATTTTGTCTGTATTCTTTATTAAATTAACAAGCAACTTTACGACGTTTTGCATTATTTGGATCTTACACAAAAACTTTCTAATGATTTGTTTTTGAAATCTGATGAGATTTTCAGTTTCCCCATACCTTTTGATATCAGGAATAAAATAGAGGCATTATTTTATATCATAAATTCCACATTAATCAAGATATTTGACTATTGGAAAATCCTTGCACAACGCTTGAGCGGTTAATATAGTTTTCTGACAGTAGATGAATTGTTCTTAAATCAAGCATTTGTAGAAGTTTCTTTATAGATGGATAATTTTCTTTGAACCCATTATTTACGTTTTGCACCGTTAAATTTCTGCATCTGCAGTACTAAATGGCATTTGGTAGGACAAAGAAAATGTTCTGGTTTTAAGACAGAAGATCTTCTTCTTATAAGGAAAATATCCGGCAGATCTTGCATAAAAAGTTTTTTTTAAAACTGCTTGCATAGAGTTTGTATAAATAAATTTCTACAACTGCAATTACATCTTTGGAAATCAAAACAAAGAGTCTGCTGAAGTTCTATGACAGGAAATTTTCAACTTTTAAAGAAATCATCTTGTGAACACTACCTGTAAATCTCCCTTCTTTCTTTTAGCTGGTACTCCAGATGTTGTGAGATTAAATTTCTAGAGGCACTGTGTTTCATTCGTAACTGTAGCCATTTCGGATTCTATTTATTTTCGAACAATCTAAACTACATGTTATTTGAGCAACTTCTGAATACTCCATTAAGAGATTTTTTAAAATTTCTAAAAGTATGATTTAATGCAGTGATTCTCATCTTTTTAATATTTGGGATAACAGTTTGATCGTAATCCCTTGTCAATTACTTTTCGAATATTAAACAATTAATTTCAAATTCAATTATCTTTTGTGCAACTTACATGCATTTTTTCTAATTTTAAAGCTGATATTTTTCTTTTGTATTTAACATATTCTTTGTTTTCTTCTTATAGTTTCGATACTTTTTATTTCTTATTTTAGTCTGTTTTTATATTTATAAGCTTTTATTCAACTTGAGTGTCGCGTCCTTAAATCTTCAGATCGATGTCTTACCCACTTCCAATCGAGCTACAGCTTTGAAATTTAGCACAGTGGTGTGTTTCCGGTGACAATTCAATATTATGCAAAAAATATGCAATTTATACTTATTTTAAACCTAACAAAATGATATTAAAATTTGAGCCCTATATTTGGACGATAAAGTTTGGAAGGTGGTAACCTCACGTTACACAGGGTTGTAACAACACCATGAAGTTAACAAAAGAATACGCTATACTTCCGGCGCTGCACCGATGAATGACGTAATAGCTCGTGTTTCTACGCGTCTTGGGTTTACTTTCTATTAGAATTCGCCAACAACCAGAAGTAGTTTTTTTTTGCTTCGTGTGCTCCAAACGTTTCGCACTCAAAGCAAAAAGAGAAAGCTGTGTAGATCGATTCTATTACATTGTTGATAATAATTTTAAGTTATCACGTAATATATTACTAATTTATATTTCAGAAAATTAATGTCATTAAATCATGTTAAAAATGTAATTGTACATATGTATATAATAATTTTAACATGTGTTTTATATTGGAGAATTCGGTAATTGAATTTGGTTTACTATACCTAACATGTCGTGTGTATTCGTGTCAGCCGTCACTAAAAAGTAGAAAATAAAATAAATAAAAAAAAAAAATTTAAGCTACGAGCTTTTATTCAAAATGCACTTCAAATGAGAAAATACGTTTACACGTTATAATTTCGTCAAAATGAACTCAAAAGTAAAAAAATAATTTTTCTGATTACAATAAAATGCATGTTTCGAATGAAAGCGTTGGCGCCTTTACCTTCTAGGAATATTCCATTTCTTTAAGGAAATATACACAAAACATAAGGTGCTATATAATGCGCCCAAGCTTTCATTCGAACCATGCATTTTATTGTAATCAGAAAATTATTTTTTACTTTGAGTTCATTTTGACGAAATTATAATGTGTAAACGTATTTTCTCACTTAAAGTGCATTTTGAATACAAGCTTATACCTTAAAAATTTTTCATTTATTTTATTTTTGTCTTCATCTCCCCATTTTTTGCTGCTGCACAAGGAAGAACACTGACAGCTTCTTAATCAGTGATCCAACTGCCAGTGGCGGTGTATCGGGAAGGGGGCGGCCATCCCCTCACTTTTGGGGGCAAAAATTAAATTTTTATTTCATTTTACAACTTTCAACTGTCAACATTTTCTTCTCTGTCCCAAAATTTACCATCTCGTAGCTAAATTTTTAAATTTTGCTGTCTGCTACATGCATCCCATGTCCACCCAACTGGTTCAGTAACTATAATGGTTACAGGCGCAGGGGTATGGGGCGGCGCTCTGTCTACTACACGCCCAGTTACATTTAGTTGCCTTTAAATTTTTTGCCCCCTACTTATAACTCCCAATCGTCGCCACTGGCAACCACTGAAATAGTTATGTTTCATTAATGAGAATGCATTCTTAGTAATTATTTTACCTTATTTAGATAATGAAAGCTGCAATTCGAAAACGCATATTGTTTCAAGTCTTTTAATTTATTTCTCTTCTAATTTTGGGAACAACAACGACTTTGCTTTCCACAAAGGTTTTGCTTAAAATCAATAAATGATTTACAGCGTCTTTGGCCGTGAAGGGCAACTGAAGAAAGTCGCTGAAGGTTATCAACCCTTTCAAAGAGAAAAGAACGGTTATTAAAAACGAATTTCTGAACAGCATCCCCGTTTATTCTCAGCTATCGTTATGAGACGTTATATGGAACTCGACAAACTGGATTGAAATTTTTATTTTCACTCCATTAAACTGCTCTTAACAGCGCCCGAGAGGCTTTGCGAACATACATATGTGTATATACCCTCGCTTTTTGGAATTACATTTATTTTTCTTGTCTTTGTCGTACAGAACTGCTGTGTTTACCAAGCCCGGGTGCTTTGACCCACACAGAATTTCCGAAATGATTTTTCTCATTAAAAGAGCATTTTATTTATGGAAATGCATTTAACGCAAAGTGAATTACTTGCTTACTTCAGTGTTCATTAGAATCAAATACTACCAATTCTGTTTCGTTCATGCCACTTACTGTCTGGCTTAACACTTGCATAGATCACTATAAAGCGCACACAGAAAACTAATCTAATTCCAGAAGCGTCTTATTTACTATTTATGGAAAAAAATTATAATTTCATTTTCAAGCTTTTTTATGGCATTCGTGTGAATCTGAATAGCATGTGAAAAAATCTTAATCCTGAGGTTCCATTACGATGAAGGATACCTTTAGGCTTTTTACTCACCACTAGGTCCATTATATGATGTTGTTTGACCATGGAATGTGCATCCTTCATTAAAACTGCACATGCTGAAAACAGGCGAGTTTGTTATAAAAATAGGCACGACGGGAATATTGTTGTCAGCTTCAGATGTTCTTATTTCCTCCAAAGTTGATCTTATTAGAGTTTCTTCCCACATTTCCTTTCACTCGCTAAGCCACGCTCACATCTTTGCATCGAAAAGCTGCTAAATTTGATCAAATATAATATTATATAATAAATATATCAAGTTATTTAAGTACAAAAACATAACAAGTGAACACAAAGACAAATAGATTTTATTGCTTTAAAATTTGTTTTTAAATTTTGTTCGAACGAATAAAGAAGAGAAAGAATGAGTCAATCCACATTTTAAAGTTTAATTACTTGAGGGGTATTTAGCAAATAAATAAATATGTTTTTGTTGCTTTCTGATCTCATGTGTTTCTTCGTAACAAATATTAAATTGAAATATTGCGTAATCATTTTTTATTGGCTTGGAAAACAATAAATTTATTTAATATGATTCTAATCTATAAAAAACCCATTTAAAGGTAGCCTAAAGTATTAAAAGGAAAAAGACTCCATTAAGTACTACCGATTTTGACAGCAACAATATTTTTATCCACACAAAAGAAATAATAATAATTTTATAATGATTTTTAAAAAAGACATTAAAAATAATTTCATTAAAGTTAGCTTATTTATTAAATTTAAATCTTCATCTAATTGTGAAAGTGTTTTAATTTCTGTACCCCATAATAATATTTCATTTGTTTAACTTATACCGTTTTATAATTATCGTGTTCATAGACGTATATAATTCCAAAAATGTTTTCTTTTTCGGACTCGGGCAAGTCTCAGACTTGGAGATTTTAATGATTCTCCACGTCGAATTTGTTCACTATATATTTCGTGTAAGAGAAAGTGAAAAGGATTACAAAATGTTCTGTAGAAACAACTTTGTATTGTGTCCGTACTCTCACACCTTTCGCTGTTCTTACAAAAGAAAGCATTACCGTTACTTTGCTTTGTTTTTACTTCCCTTAACAATGAATGAACAGGATTTTTCCAGCTATTAGATTTTCGTGTTGGAAAGCGAATCCTCTCCAGACACAACTGAATGAATCACATGATCTTTAGAAGGAGTAAAAACACGCCAAGAAACAAAACGAGCAACGCAAAACCGGCGCAGGAATCATTTTCTCCTTGTTTGAGGCTTCCTCAATTTCCTTTTCAATATCTTTTTATTTCCTTTGGCAGCATTGTCGCGTCTGTGGCACGTGTATGACATGAGACAGTTCACTTGCCTCGACTTCTATTTCTTTCGTTTCTTCGCGATTTTACCTGGCACTTTTGTTTTACTATGATTTGGAATTTAATTGGGACAGACGTATTTCATTTGTACAGTCGTCTGAGGATATGATACCTTAATTGTTGTCTACTTTACAATTTTTTTTCTTTTGTTTTCCTTATTTCGTACTTTCCCATAGTTTTGGAGCACGTCTACTTCTTGTCTTTCATCAATTTCATTCGTTTGCAAAATGAAATTCCAGCCTTCTTAGTTGTTTCTGGTATGCCTATGATTTTAATTTTCTCTTATTTTACAGGTTTGCTTCTCATAAACTTATAGAGCAGTGATTCGCAATATTTTTTCGAATCACAACCTCTTTTTAGAAGGTAAAAATTTTCGCAACTCTATTTTATGCAGAAAAGTTTGGCCGCGTCTCAAAATTGGAATATAATTAAGAAAATGAAGAATTAACTAATGATAACTGTAATTCAGTTTTAAATAACGAATTTTAATAAAATCTTTTTAACGAAAATGAATTTTTTTTCCTTACTTGTTTCTATTTACAAATATAGAAAGGCTGAAAATAAATCCTTTTAGTGAATTTTCGCAACCCCGATTTTTTTCTCTATACTAACTTGCTTTAGTCGTAAGCAGTGGCGGCTCGTTCATTAGAGTTGCAGTCCACCTTAAAATTTTTTTAAAAGCTTGTATTTTTTAATTCTAATTAGCTTACTTTTCCACTTTGAGAATTCAATCATCAACGAAAATGGCAAAAAAGTATAAAAATAATAGTAAAATGTAAAAGGAAGATTGAAAATCAATCAAGAATTAACAGAGAGACAGGCCAGAGATGCATAGCGTTTTGCCCCTCCTACGGATCAAAATTCGCGCACTGAGCAACGCGGATCTCTCAGTCTGGAGAAAAAGCAACCCTTTCTCCGCTTGAAATTACGTGCACTTGAGCTGCGTTTTTTCCAGCTCTACTTTGGCACGATTTCTTCATTTGGCTTTCTTTTCTCTTGTTCTCAGTAGTCCAGTCATTAAGAAGTTTTTTTAAATAAAATTCTGGAGGAGTTGTAATTTTTTGCTCCTTTCTGTTTTCTGAGGTGCTGATTACGAATATGAGGTTTGCCACCAAAAATTGTTTGTTGGAATTTTAGTAATAGCTAAAAAACATTAAAAACTATTTTCCCAGTTTTTTGCTTATAACTCAAAAACTATCAATTTTTAGTATATCCTCATTATGTATCAAAATAATCAGCACAAAATTTCCTACAATTTAGGTCTACTCAACTTTTTCAACATTGCATGTTCCTGAGCTAACGAACCGCCACTTGTCGTAAGCCACAATTTATGAAACCCTGTGGTAAGACGAGAATCCCAATCAATCCCTTTCAAAAAAATTTCCCCTAGCTATCACCATTATACAATAATACATTATATTGAATTTTTTTTAATAATTTCAAATTATCATATTATTGGTTTGATTTGTTTAAAGTATGTTAGTTATTACTATAAATTTAAAATACTTTGTCCTTAGCCTTGAAATTTGCAGTAATATTGCTTTATCATCTCATTTGCTTCTACAAAGTTAGAGGAACTCATTTCAAAACTGTTAAAAGGTACACAAAAGAATTTTTTAATAATATCTTGAATTGGTGAAAAGAAGACAATAATCGATAGTGCCAAATTATTGCTGTGCAATTAATTTATTTGGAACACATAAGGCATTTTATATAGACTCTGATTCAACATTTTGGCATTTAAATATGAAATTTTTTTAAATTAAATTGAAACAAAAAATTTACTAAAGAACAAAATAAAAAACTAATATAAGATCTTCATGAAGGAATCTTTTGATATATGGTAGAGCATTTGAGACACTCAAAGAGAGAGGACGAATTTGTGATTTATGGCTTAAATGTGCAATATATTATGAAAATACTTTGTATGGTATTGAATAAATGTTCACAATTTTGATTATTCGCAGGTTAACTATTCATTTAGATCTCGACTCCTAAAACTTTTCAATCACAATTCTTTTTGGGAGGGAAAAAAATTAGTAGGTTCAAAATTCTAAAAGTAAGTTTTAAAGAAAGAAGCATTAAGGAATAATAAATAAAAAATTCAGTAGAAAGTGATTAATATACAAATTTCTATGAAATATTTCATTCATTAAAAAGCTAAGACGATTTTCTAAACTTTTTTCTTTACGGCTAGTAAAGAATCTAAGCGAGGAAACATTGAGATTTGTATTGCCCACAATCAGGCACGATTTCCCATAGGGCCAACCTAGGCCATGGTCTAGGGCGCAAATATAAAAGAAATTACAATAAAATATTTAAGAATGTCAGTATTATTTTGAAAAAACTATGTAAATTACTATTTTAAGCACATCCATACACATTAAATAATCTGGCGGCACATTTACGTTGCCTTCTCTATAGTTATGGTGTGTTCAAAAGAGGAGAGGGCGCTGAAGTAAGTGCTTTGGCCTAGGACCAGTTGCGACTCGTGAGCTTAGAAACGAGGAGGGCTGCAAAAAATGTTTATCAAGAGAATACAATTTTAAAAGCTACTTTATCGCCAAGTAGGCCAATTTTTAAAAATTCCAAATCCAGATGTGAAATTTCCTGATGTTCAAACAAAGTAAATAACCAGCATATGACATTTTCTATCAGTTTTAATAACAAAAATTAAAGTGAATGTTGATGTGACGATTCCTCTGACGAAAAATAATAATAATAATAATCGGAGCTGTATATACACACTTCCCTCCTTGCCCAGTTCACTCGATAACACTCTTTCAAAAATGAATATCAAATTACTCGTATACAGAACTCGTATACAGAAAATTTATTTTTAAGCTAAAACATATTAAATACATTTTTTACTGCAATACTCTAAAAATTTGAAAGTTTTAGAATAGATTATTTGCTTGAATCTATCGCCGCAACACGAACCGAAACTCATAAACAGCCACTTGATTGCAACTTGTGTGAGACTGAAGAAAAAAAAATATTAAAAAAAGCATCTTTCTTTTGTTCAGTTGGCTCCGTGCCAGACAGAGCTGTGTTGACTTTCAGCCCATAGCCCATCTAAGCTAAAGAAAAAAAGAGTTGCTTTTCACTCGGATTTTCTACTGGAGAACAGTTCAGGGATGGATTATTTTGCAGCTGCGTCTCTCTTCGTTTGAATTCATTTTATGCATTTTTTCAATTTTTATTACTTTTTTGCATTTTCGTAAGTCATTGAATTCTGAGAGTGGAAAAGTAAGCAAATAAGATTCAAAACGAAAAATACAAGTTTAAAAAATAATTTCAGGGGATTCTGCAGCTCTGCAGCACTAATGGACGAGCCGCCACTGCCTAGGATGTAGAAATGTATAAATCCAGCCTTGTCCACAATATTGTTCTGAGCAACTTCATTTGGTGTTGGAAAACCACATTTTAAGAATACCGTCTTTAGTAGTATGTGATGCAGTTGCAGGGTTAGATACAGAGAAAGTCGCTAAATTTACTGCGCATCTTGTTTTCTGCTTTTTGTCGATGTTCCTAATTTATAAAAATAAAATTTACTAGAATGCGTTTAGAATTTTTGGCCCTTTATTATTTGGCTCTTTTATTTGCTACTTAGACGCAACGTTTGGGAATAAGTCCAAATACTTTTTCAACGAAGCGAATTGCTACTATTTAGGAACAAAGTTATAATTGTAGAACATAATTCTTTCAAGTCAATACATTTTTAATTTAAATGAATTTTATTAACCCTTTGACTACTGACGGGACATATACGTCCCACTCACATTTTAAAATTACTACCGGGATAAAAATTGCTTTGAAACTCATTGCGATATGTCCCAGTTGTAGAACAAGAACAATTGTGCACATTTCGTCTTTAGTCACCTAAAAGGAACAGCCTATTTTTCCTCCAAAAGCCATTGTTTACTGAAGTCTTTTCTTCTGTGCATGTATGTTTTTTGATATGAGATTTTTGATTTATTGGTAAGCAATACACATTTTTTTGCATTGATATTGATGACATATTGTAAAATAATAATATATATAATGTATGTATAAATAAATGTAATCTATAAATAAATTTTCGCAATAGCTAATAATAATCATGTTTCATGCCGAAAAATGCGATATATTTTGGTTATGGTACTATTATGTTCCAGCCTTTGGTTTAAAATCTGCTTGGAGAAAAAAAAATCCAAACAATCAATTTGGCATATTTGTCGCCTATTATCTTCATTCACATAGAAAACTCGATAAAATTTATAAAAGGAAATTCATAGTGAAAGGTTTAAAGCCCGAGACGCAATTTTTAAGTTAAGAAAGAGGTTTAATAAAATTATTTTGCTACTTGTTAGTTCGTTGTTTTTTCATATTTATACTTTTTTGTGTATTGAAAAACATTCGTATTTTCAAGAATAGGCAAAAGTTTTTTTTGTGCTTTGAGTGACCTCTTAACGAATAAAATAGGAAAAAAAAGTAATAATTCAACTGATTGCAAACATCTTGAAAAAGGATCAAGTTAAAACTAAAAATTATATATTTTAAGCTGGTGCATTTTCCCAGTATTTATTCATGTGCTCATGTAAATAGTAGTCTTGCCACTATTCTTAAATGATTATAAATTTATCACATCTTTAAAATTAATTTCTATCTTGATGATATTTAACGCCTTTAGAAAAAAATTAATTTTTCTCCCATTATCTGCATAGCATTTTTTCGTAAATTATTCAATATCTTTCTCTTTTAATTGGAAAAAAATCGCTTTTGATGGTTTTATTTTATCCAAGGAAGCAATATTTATAAATATCTTCTCCATTATCTTACTCTATCCCTTTTATCCAATCTGTAAGGTAGAAATAAATTTTGCATAAATATCATTAACACAAAATGCAGAAAGCGCCAGTGACTTGGCAATACTTCACTTTATCTGAAGTTTTAGTGATGTGAAAGCAAAAAATGGAGAGCAAGGGAATGGAAAAACTGGATTTTAAATTAAAATATGTCCTTGAATCGAGAGGCCTATTATAAAATGGTGTGAGTAGCCTCAGTAAAGACCAAAAAAGTTATCGAAATAATAACGGTACATGCCCTAACCTTAAAAGCATTTTCTGATAAATTAATGGGAAAAGGTCTTTTATCTGCGAGGTTAATGTGGACTGGCTGCAATATATAGTTGTTTAAAAGCTTTCGGTTATTTTTGTACAAGGGCTCCTCTATCAGAAGATGACCTGCCATTAAGGACCACACCGGTTAAATGAAAATTAAATCGAAGTTGCCAATAGGATTTGGTTTCTTTCGAACTTTCTGAATTAAAATCTTGCTCTTGACTTATTTCTTTTTCATTTTATTGTATGATGGCAATGACCCCTTTCGCTTTTTGCTTTCATTGGCTCTATTCCAATCTAGAAAATTACAAATCTGTTGAGTATTCTAAATACTTTATTTTATCAGTTGCACGATATTATAATCGGTTATTGAAGTAATTAAACATAATTAGTAATTTTCTTATTGTGATATTTTTTGCTTAGTTAGGATTTTTTTAAACTATTTTTTTTAGCCTTTCAACACTGAATCAATTTAGATTTCAACTCTTTTGGATTGCCGATGATACAATCAGTGGCGTGGCGACCTTGGGGTAGGTGGAGTACGATGCCCCTTTATTTGCCAAACTTAACCCTTTATTTCCCGACTTTTATATCTTCGTAATTTGACCCCTTTTCCTGACAGTATTCACAAGAGCACGAACAATATAGTTTCGACATCAAACAGTAGATGGCAGCTAAAGGCAGGAATTAACATTTTTTAATTATCAATTAAAGTAATTAAGCTATTTTAATTCATTTAGAAAGTTTTACCCACTTTCCTGGGGTTATTCTGCAACAAAATTTATCTAATGTAGACAAAATAAAATTGAAAAGTTGCTGATAAGTTAATTCAGTAAATAAAGGGTTAAAGGGCGCCATAAAGTCAAAACTTTACTACCTTTATGTCACTTTTTTAAAGTAAAATGTGATGAAGGGGTGTAAAAATGCTATTCTCTAGGCGCCATTTAGGCTTTTTAAGCCATTGAGGACCACTAGGGGAAAAAAGCATTATTCTCCTGGCGCCACTGGTCATGGCGACAAGGTTAAGTTAAGTTATATTAACGTCCCGTTTTGAAGCAACAAGAGGGCTATTTAGGGACGGACCTCGTAATTTCGGACTGCGGTCAGATGACGAGGACGACACCTGACCTGGCACCCCCTCTCCAAACTCCGCGCCACACCAACGGGAGGACGTTTGGCCACTACGGATGATTTGGCGTGCAGCAGGGCCCATACACGGCGGATCTTCAGTGGAATCGGGTTTCGAACCTGCGACCCTCCGGTCCCGGGGTCGAAACCTTACCACTAGGCCACCGCGGCCTGGTCATGGTGACAAAGCGTTAGTGTTTTTGTGTCACCTTTTAAAGCCAAATGTGATGAGGGGGCAAAAAATGCAATGCACCTGAGGCCATACACACAACCTAAACCATTAATGATGATTTGGGGAGTAGGGGCGAAAAGAAAGCATTATTACGGCCCACCCGGGCGCCGATGAACCTAGCTACGCTGCTGGTCATGGTAACAAAGCGTTAGTGTTTTTATGTCACCTTTTAAAGCCAAATGTGATGAGGGGGTAAAAAATGCAATGCGCCTGGAGCCATACATACAACTTAAACCACTAATGATGATTTGGTGGGTTGGGGCGAAAAGAAATCATTATTATGAGCGGGGCCCCGCTTACCCTATCTACGACACTGGATGGAATTATGTATTATTAAGAATGAAGTAAAAAAACTTTGCATAGCAAGGGTTTCAACAGTGTGCGTAAATATGAAAAATTTTGCGACGTCCTACCTCAGTGAAACATCACAGTTGTCGCATTGCTTCCCCTTCTGCGTTGAAACAAAATAGTAACATTTCTGAGTTCAGATCATAACATTTTTAAATGGAATAGTTACACCATTAAATTATGTTTCATAAGCTGCTCTTTGTGAAACCAACTGGATAAAATACTTAAAGATGTGTTGCTATGTTCCATGTGCACATTGAATATTAAGATGAATGAAACAATGCCCTATGTATTAAGAATGGGATAAATGAACTTCAGTTTAAATAGTATACATTTGGTACATGGGGCTATAATTCGAATACTTTGTATATTATAAATTTGATACTTTACGCCTTGGACATGGAATTTTAATTCGAAAATCTCTCATCTTTTCGGACTTGAGTTCGAAAAAAAAGTATATTTTTTTATGGCTTACAGCTTTTTTAATAAATTAAATTACCAGGTCATTAATTCAATCAGGTAATCGTGGGAATAGAGTAAAAATAGTAACGTTCAGTTTAATTTAGTTTTAGTTACATTAACGTCGCGTTTTGAAGCAACAGGAGGACTATTTTCGGACGGACCTCGTAATTTTGAATCGCGGTCAGATGACGAACTTTCAGATTGAAAGATTCAAAAAGAAATTATAGACTCAACGATGTACGCAAAGTAGAAAGTATCTGTTTTATATTGGAGAGTAATTAATGCAAGTAATAATATTTCTTTTCTTGTGGGCATCATAATTATTCAAGGTTGAAATACTTTTTCTCATGTTGAATAAATTTAATTACATGGTTTTTTTTATAGTTTATAATTTTTTCGTGCGATATATTCATTACGAATGCAAATTATTTTTATCAAAATGAATATGATCCAAACTAAAGTGCAAGTAATTACCACCCATAAAAAATATATTCATAAAAATGTATTGTAGAAAAGTTTAAATAATTGTGTATAAGTAAACGTTATTTTAAAAATAAGGTTTTGTGTTAAAGTAATAGTTTTTGAAGTAAGATATTTTAGTGCATCAAATAAGATTTCGGTGCTTTTTTTTACCTTAATTATTATAATCTGTTCTTTTTTATCAGAATCTACAATTTTAGTTTTATATAAATTAGTAAGGATATTTAATGGGTTTTTTGCAACTATTCATGAACTAAAAATAGTAATAACTTACTTTATAATGTCTTCATTGAATATTTTTTATTTCTATTCATACTCTGAAGTAAATTAAAATTAAATAAATTACTTTATATTTGATAATATTAAGGCACAATAGTAAAAAGTATATTATGTTTAAAGTCATAGGCTAATAAGGTAATTAACGCTCTTAAAACATAAAACAAATTTCAAAGTAAATGCAAATTATATTTATGTGGTGAGTGTTTTCTTTCTTAGTGTATTTTCTTGCTGAACACATGATATAAACTTTCACGTATAATATCAAATGTGTCGAAAGCATGTATTTTTTTAAACTTTATAATTATTTTAACTTTTCTTAATCTTTTAATAACTCTCAATCTTGTAATAAGGTTTAAACAGTGCAATCGATGCTAAATCGTATTCTTTTCACTATTAGATAAATAACCTACAAAATATATTGTAAGATGAATATCGTAAAGACTTAAAAACAAAAGGATAATAATATTGACTTCATTTGTGTTATGAAGTCTTACTTACCGTGAGAGCCAATATTATAGACACTTTTGAAAGCCAGGCGGGATGCTATTTTACAGTAAATAACGATTTCATAGATCATCACAAATTCAATTTAAGGGAGAATTTAACATAAGAAGCCAAAGTAAAATGCATTATTATTAGTGCGAAAACGACGAAAAATTGAAACATCATTATGATTTTTTTACCACAATTGGTCCTTATATGGACAGCTTCATTTTGTACACACAAGAACAAACTGTACAAATTGAACTTATTGGTACAAATGTTTCAGCTCTGTATCTGAAAAAGCATCTGAGACGGATTAGGAAAGTTTGTCAAACAAACTCGTAGATCAATTGCCTTAAAAGTTTATTTTTTGTATTTTTGTTTTATTTTGAATTTATCAGGAAAATATGTTTAGAGCAACGTTTAAACATATTTGTATTTTATCAATCATATATTTAGTATAAATATACTTATCTTCATCACTTTTCATTTTATACATATATTGTGGTAAACGCGGTTCAATTTTTATGCATGGTTCAATACCATATTTATACCAGTTAAAAGTTTAATATCATCGCAATTTTAATATAAACATTTTGTTGTAAATATTTTAATTCTCTCTCTTTTACACTGGTTCGAAATTAAATTATATATATGACTGAGATAATATGTAAACATTTGTATATTTACCGTAAAATAACATTTTATCAACCGCAAAAGTAAATTTTAAACTACCTGTGTGTGTGTGTTAGTATTTTTGTGACCGCAGTTATAAATAAAAGCAAAACAATTCTTCTCTCTTTGCGACTTATTATCTCTTTAATCAAACATTCCTTTGGTAATATCAGTTTCATATAGTTAATTGCTTTTTTTTCCACAGTGAATTTCGGAATAAGCATTTCAAAAATAAATTCATAAGTTAATAATCTTCCTTTTAAAACTTATTTAAAAGAATTAAATTACTCTTAGAATAAGATAAAAGAATTAAATTACTCTTGGAATACTGATAAACAAGACGGAATGTTTACTAACTTTTGCAAAATTTCTCTCACTTTAATATTAATAATATATAATAATATTTTGAGAAGACAAAAATTAATGTTTGTGTAAATTAAAAATATATATTGAATGAGAAAATGTCATAGGTTAAGAAATTAAAACTAAATGATCAGTTTTGTTCCGTAGGTTTCGAATAAAAAATTAAATAAGTTAAAAATAAATTTCTAAAATACCGCCTTCGTTTATGATTACAATATTCTATTTTGAAATGAATGAGAATGTCGAATAAAATTTATAGAATTCTAAAAATCCCAAACAGTTTCTTTCATTGATGCAAATTTATTCTTACAAAAAATTGTATCCACTTTGTTTTTATAAATTAAAAAAAAAACTTTTACTTCAAATTTCTTTCAAAAAACAACACTAGATGGCGCTACACATATATTTGAATTCATTCTTAGTCAAAAGCAGGGAAGAAAGACGTCTTCTCTCTCTTTTCTCTGAATAGAAGATAGGACTAGACTAAGAGATGACCAAATGATTTTCTTGAAATATAATCCTTTGTCTTCCAAAATTTCCTCGACGTTTTTCTTAAAAATTATGCCATTACCAGAAATTAAATAAAGCGCACAATTCAAGTATTTTCTGATAATTCAAGAATTCTGAATTTTCAAGTATTTTGATGATACTTAATTTCTTCATTTTTTACATTAAATTTTATCTTGCATTACAGTAACAACCAACACGGGATTTGATTAATGTCAAAACAAAGGTTTTTTTTTTTTGAGCAGGTGACTTTTCACTTAATTGTGCAGATGGAGAAAGCCAAAAAAGGAGAAATATATATATAAACAATTGAACGATTTACGAATTTCCCCAACGGTTGTGAAAAAAAGAGGCTAAAACTGGGAACTTTTCACCTTAAAGGGGGAGAGTGGAACACCTGTTTTTATAAATTGCAATGTCCATCCAATGCCGTGTCTTGCTTTCTATGGGGCCTTCTCAAGGGCTTATTTTTGGACTTCTAATTATGTCTGACAGTTTATCAGCGCTATTCCAAACCCCCATCTTTGTTTTTGGCCTTATGCTGGTGCACCTGCTCCAGTTACCTAGTATAGCATTATGACCATTACTTACGTCAATGTGCCTGATTTATTCTTGCTATGAATTATTATTTTTTTATTCAACAATCTGTTAAATATAAAGAATTGATAGAAAACTGCTTATACGCATTCCTAATTTAGCTTTTTCACAAGGTTATCGAAAGTGTTAGTTGCGGTTATGAGATTCTCAGGTTTGATTGGGTTTTATATATAATTTTCACACGATGCAAATTTCTTCGGTTAAAACCTCATTTGGTTTGAAATTCGAAGAAGTGCTTATTAACCCTCTGACTGCGTATCCCGCGATTTCCGCGGGTTAGGACCAAGTCTATTTTCTGTTGCATTCTCCGATTTTCACAGACTAATGTGTTTACCTAGTACTTATATAGCGTTGGATCATATTATATTAATAAAGCTTTGCATATAAATAACAACTCGCTTGGTTCAGCGGCATTTGAACACGTTTGCAAACATTGCATCTAAACAGTGATTTTAAAAAATTACACCGTCGGAGAGTTAAATGGAGACTGATTAACCCTCTATCTGTTTGCCTCTCTTTTATCTAATTAGATGTCACCTTCTGTGTTGGGAATGTTTTGTCGTAGTCATTCAACTAAGAGACTAAAGAATACTTGAATTATTGACTCCACGTAATTATAACTTCTATCAATAACTTAATTTTTATTTATAATTTCGAAGTTTTATAATAAAGTTTGATAACTTTATGCACTTTTGACTCATGTGGTTGTCATAAGACGATAAAAAATTTCCTGCTGATCGAATAATTTTCAATTACTTTAAATGATGTTTATGAGAATGGTACTGAATCTCATAGATCTCAAGTTATACGAGCTGATCTCATAAGTCTTCTATATATTTATCTGCGTGTAATTATCATTAAAGTTTAACACATTCTTTCATTCCACGATTTTTCGAGATATTAAGCCTTAAAGATTTTTAAGATTTTTTATTGTATATAAGATTTGTAAGATAAAGATTTTTTTTCTGTGTTTGAGTTTTATTTGTTATTTTCTTTCTTTTTGCAATTTAAATAGTTTTATTCTATTGATTCTAATTTATTTTTTATTTGCTTTACAGCTCCATAATAAAAGTCTGTTTTCATAAAATGTATGTGTACGAAACATACTCAAAGGTTTCTGTATGAATTCTCCTTCTTTATTTCGTCACATTTTATCCAAAATAAAAAATTATATTTCTTCGAAGTATTATCTCACTGTCTGTGATAAATCACTCGATTAAAAATAATTTCCGTGGAGCATTTCTGGTAGAAGCTTTCAAAATATAAGATTATGTAATTCGAAGAAACACACTACTAATTAGAAGATATTTTTTTAAATATTGTTTTTATATTACAAGAAAGAGAAGGCGTTATGGAATAAAAATATTTTCGGATAGTTTTACTTCGCAATTATAACGAACAACTCTAATAACACCCTTTTATTACGCACTTTTATTTAACTTGACTTGTTTCAAAGTTTGAAAAGACAGAATTTTGTCATCGATTTTCCTGCTCTCCTAGAGTTTTGAAATTTTGTACATTTGTGTCTTCTCCGTGGCAATACACTATTTTGGCATTTTCAGAACTTAATTATCACTTAATCAATTAAGTTAATTAAATTTTGATTTCATGCGTATGCTGGCACCTGGAGGCGAATTTGAGAAGTATTTGATATAAAGATTCCTTAATATTTGTAATAATGAATTATAATCAGTGGCGAATCCAGGATTTGGGCCTGGGAGGGGCTGAGGTCATAAAAATTTTGTATCGTCGTGACGAATGTCAAACCTCATGGCTTATGCAAACCAAAACACTTTAACTTGACAGACTTTTTTCACCTGACAATAAGAATCATAAAGAATACTACAATACGTTCGATAATTTAATAAAAAATACAATGAAATGACTAGCCAAAAAATGTTTTCGACCGATACTACAAGTGCAAGTGGGATGACTAGAAAAGTAGGAAAATTTTCGAGCCTGTCAAGTCAGAAAGCACTGTTGTCAAGATTTTATTACTATTCTTTTAAAATGAAAATTAAGATCAAATAGTTGAAGTGATTTTAATTAAATCAAGAATTTTGGTTTAGTTCGGGGGGGGCTGCAGCCCGATAGCCCCTCCCCTGGATTCGCCACTGATTATAATTAAAAACTAAAAGGAAAAGTATAACTAAAGTAAAAAAAGATCTACATTTTAGTACACTAATAAAAGTGTGTTTTAAAAACTGCTTTTATTCAGCTTACAGTAAAACTTAGATAATGTAATGTGTAAAATGAATTATACTTAAAAACTAAAGGTAAAAAATAACTTAAGATAAAAGATCTACATTTTAGTACACTAATAAAAGTGTGTTTTTAAAAACCTCTTTTATTCAGCTTACAGAGTAAAACTTAAATAATATAATGTGTAAAATGAATGACAGTCTACTCTCGATAATTCGAGTCTCGACTGTTCGAGTTTTCCATAAATCCGAGTTAGTGAAAAAAAATCAGTTTAGCTCCCAAATAATGACCAACACATACACAACACGTGAAAGTATTACTACATCTGGTTTGTACTGTTGTTCGACGGGTCATATATCCACTGCGCACTCCAAAGCCACCTGCAGAAATGCCCCCTTCCAAAGAAAACGGTATATATATAAGATCGATGTATAGGAGCAGTGTGTTTAAACAAAAAACACTTGGCAATTATTTTAAGATTATTATTAACCTGTTGCTATCAGCAGTAATGTAATAATATGCAAATACATTTTTCATTTAAATATACTAAGCTGAAATTTAAAATTTGCTTTTATTTCCATTTATTTATTTATTAAATTTTATGATTTCGATGATTCGAGTTTTCGATAGTTCGAGGTAGGCCCGGTCCCGTCCACCTCGAATTATAGAGACTCTACTGTATACTTAAAAACTAAAGGTAAGAAATAACTAAATTTAAAAAATCTACATTTTAGTTACACTAATAAAAGTGTGTCTTAAAAAACTGTTTTTATTCAGCTTACAGTAAAACTTAGATTAACGGTTATCGTCCGAACCAGGGCTGTGACGAATAACTGAATAGACGGATAACAGAAATCCCTTAATACATATGTACAATAACGTGATTTCACTGCTGTCTTGGGACGAAAATGAAAATAAAATCCTTTAAAAGTGGCTAATGCATGCACGTTGTATTTAATTTTACAAAACGATCAATATAAACTTCAATATAAGAGTAGCATTGTACAAAAATGTATTGTAATACTACAGGGTGTCGACACTTATCGTGGTCCAACAGTTAATTTCTAAACCGTTAGAGAGAGACATATAGTTCCAATTGGAAAAATGTTTTAAATGCAGGGGAAAATTATAATAAACTTTTTTTGAGTGAATACATATATTCCTGAAAGAGTTACGAATTCTAACTTTTTATACGGTCCCCCCGGTTCTATCAGTCATATTTAGTAAAATAATTTTGATACTCTCATATTTTAAACAAAAAAAGTCCCATTCTTTTGCGTCTAAAACTGACTGAGTTATGCAGCTTTGAATATCGCTGACTTAGACCACTTTACACCATTTCAATAGCCGTCTTGAAGACGATCCACCAATAAATCCACAGCACTTGCTCGCCGAGGCCGCTGATTGGTTAAAAATCATGAAATTCGGAGCTCCAGAACTCGCTCAGTTTTAGTCGCAGAAGAGTGGATCTTTTTTTGTTTAAAATGTCAGAATGTAAAGAATATTTTACTAAATATGACTGATAGGACCGGGGAACCGTATAAAAAGCTAGAATTCGTATTTTTTTCAGAGATATATTTAGTGACTTAAAAAAACATGTATTATAATTCTTCCCTTCATTTAAAGCATTTTTCCAATTGGAGCTATATGTCTATCTCTAACGGTTTAGAAATTAACTATTGGACCACGATAAGTGTGGACACCCTGTAAAAACCTATGTTGTTTTTTACTTTTCAGACGAGGTCGGATAACAGAAACTGACGGTTAAACGAGTGATGGTTAATCGAAGTTTTACTATATTTTAATTATAGCATCTATGGATTGTATTTAATTCTACGTATTTCCACTTGAAGAAAGAGAAACACTTATTTAATCAAGGGATTACCAATACTTATTACTCGTAAATGAATATCTGATATAAAGAATATATTGTTACAAAGCTATAAAGTCGTTTTCCTGAGATGCTAATCTTGGCGACCATTTTTGGCGACTTGGCGGCAAAGCTGGCAACTTTGGCGACAAAAGGAATTTTCTAGAAGGATCTCGAACTTTTAACCTATTTCTACCGGCTTCATGACCTTTCTAGAGATTACGTCACTTCCTACGTAATGAAGTCACTTCCTGTTGAAAAAATATAAAAGCAAGATCTCAAGCCAAGAAGAGTTAGTTGGATTTTGATCAGCAAGCAAGCTAGTGAGCTAACAAGAAGCCTTTGAGCGCTGTGTTGAGATTTAATGGTAATCTCTGTTGTGAATTCTTACAAGTGCTGTTTTAATACTTGTGCTAAGTTTCTTTGCTTAGAATATTTGTAAAATAAAGAGCTTTACTTTTTTTTAATCAAGTCGATTTTGTCACAATATAATCCGTGTATTTCAGAAATTTCAAAATAACAATTTTGAAGGACTTGAGATCATTAAGGATTATTTTTTAAACTCTCCAACAAAGAAGAAAATGAAATCAACAGAACCATTTTAGATTCTATAAATTTTATAAGACGATTACAAAAATGATCAAATAAAACTGCTTCTATTCAGTAATCAATTAAGATAATTAATGGCCCTATGAAGCCACTACATTTAGCTGCATTCTTTACGCAGCGAAATTAATAACGTTTACACAATAAAAAATGTTTCATTAATGAAAATTATCTGAAATTACCTTCATTATTCATTGATTAAATCCTTTTTTTAATGTATAAACGCTATCTTTTAATTTTCCATCTGTGTTTATTTACTTACTTATTTTTCCATTCAATGAAAATTGTATTATATATATTTATTTCATTAAAATTTCAATTTCATTAAGAAAAATTATTATATTTTCCTATCGTAGTTTATTTGATTTTTCTGATTTTAATCACCAATTTCGTTTTATATTAGTATATTTTTAAATCTAGTCTAAATTCTTCTTCCTTTTTGGTATGAAAAATAAGCAAATGCAAAGAACCTATCGTGACATAAACCCCGATAATCCCAATATTATCTATTCATAAATGGCGTCATTCTGTAAAAGGGTCTTACTAACGAGTAAAACCCCTGCCAACCGAACTAGTTTTAACCGAAACCCGGGTTATCCGAAATGCCTCTGAAATCGCAAATCCAAAAAACAAGTACTGTATTACACGGAAATTATCGCGAAGGCGACACATTTTTGCTACGATATCCTGACTTTTTTTCTTTTAAGCCACCTCAAGAACTTCATTGGTTAATTTTAGAACGCTAAAATTAAAATTAATGATATTAACAATATTAATTATGATATTGTTTACTTGCGCCTGCGAGGCGCATTGCGCCCAAACTCAACAGTGAGAATATTGCGCCCGACGGAGGGTTAACTTTAATAAAGAAAATGAGTGTGGGTTACAAAGACAGTTTTGAATTCGTTTTACAGTCAAAACATTTCGAATTACATTCTGTAATTAGATACAAAACAGTAGTAGATGTTCATGGCATAACCGAAAATATCGTTATCCGAAACGGCTTCCCTCCAGTTCGATTAACCGGGATTGTACTGTGTACTCTTTTAATTCGCATAAGCAATATATCCCCTCTCCATTTGCATTTCGAAACGCATATTTTTTTTGTACCTCTAGGAAATTATTAAAATAATCTCTCAATACCAAGCAAAAAAATCTTTGTTTAAATCGAAGTGTTTAAACACGAAAAATTTCATTAATAAACAAAACTTGACATTAAAATGCATTGATAAATGTTGCAACATTGTATTTCCGCGACATAATTTTCCGTATTACAAAACAATTTGAAATAATTAAATAAGCCGACCCTATTTATATAAAAAAATAATGATGAAAATGACAGTTACAAAATGATACCATAATGTGGACCCGTACATGAAGACCCTGTCAAATTAATTTGTTCGTTCCATTATTCATTTTACATTTTGCAACTAACGACAAGTTTTGCGAGATTTTATGACCATTTCCTAGTCTTATTTTTTACCGCTACCATTATGTCAGCGAATTATCTAGTAATTGTCTTTAAATATGTAGCTTTTTATTAGTTTGGATGAAACTCCTCGAGATTTCTCTAGAAAATTATTTCTAGAGTTGTAGATTTTATATTTCCCTCACAGGATAGCCTATAGACCACCCAAATACCATCACTTATTATGCGGCTTGTCTTTTAACAAATTATACAACAAACTGTTTCGTTCGATTTAAATCATGTTATTTTTAATTTATATCTTCAATTTATATTAAATGATAATAGATTTGTCATGCTAATAATTGGTAATTATTGGCGTGAACAACTCCAGTTCACAGCACGTAGAAGGCTACACGTGGATGAATCACGTAATACGTTAGTACAACTTACCTTTTTAAAACAGAGTTTCATTATACAAAATATTAATCAATGACGTATTAAGCTAAACTTTTTTCAAGCAATTTAAATATATTAGGATGAAATTCAGAACTATTTATCTTGGCGTAATAATACGCCTCTGAGCTTGTGATTTAAGTCGCCCAGTGATGTGAATTGAAGTTGTTCAATGGCTATTACAGACCAATAATTTAAACTTGACATACAAGTGAATTTCGGTTCCATTTATGAGTTTCATATTATACAAATATGTGTGCTGAATTATTCAATGGTTAGTTGTTTACTTTAGTTGCGAATGACTGTATGTCTTGTTTTGATTCAAAACTAGCCTAATTGATAGATTTTCATACGTTTCATCAAAGTACACATTATGATAAGCATGCCATTTTCACGATATCAATTAGCTTAGCGCTTCTAAGAAATTCATTCATCAGCTTTGGGATTCTGTCTATATACACATGTTGCATTTGGCACTTCTTTTGCTTTTTTCCAAGACATCCTCCTGACTAGAGAAAATATGCAACTCTGATTGAAATGAAAGCATGCCGCTGTCTAACAAAGAATAGGGTTATTAGTTTTTAATGAGTTTTTTTCTTAGCCCTCTGGCTGAATGGGTATTTCGTTTCATTTCTTGAGGAGAGGTAACACAGCTGTGCCGAGTTCGGACCATATGTTCTGATTGTGTGGTTGAAAAAGCGGAGCGTATTGGACCATCAGTTCACTGACCCTATCCTCGCAGTAGAAATCTGTGCTACGCTAACTGTACAATACCACACTTCCAGCAAAACTATCTTTAAATTGCAGTTAAAGATAGTTTCGTTGAAACTGTGGTTCCGTCGGTATTCATCATACATATTTGACACAATTTATATTTTTAAAACTGTCAATAACTCAAACAGTGAAATCGAAAAGATCTATCATCTGAGTTGAAGACTTCAATGAAAAAGTTTTTGCGTCAGATTCTTGAGAGATATTTTGCTAATTGAGGAATTCGACCTGAATTAGGTTTAGATTTTGAATCACTAATAGAATGAATTACATAAACAAATAATTTTGCTGTTGAAGAACATTCAGTCACCATAGATGGGGAGGACTCATGCGGGGCGCATGCACGCATTGGTCTAAAATCTCCGAGACCTGATCTTAATATAAATAAAAGTCATTGTGGATACGTATGTGGCTATGTTTCACATCTCCTCCTAAATCAATGGACTGTTTTTCAACCAAATTTTGCGCACTTATTATTTAATACAAAAGGAAGATACTTATGAACTTTTCAAAGTTCAAAAGTTAATTAAACAGTCAGTAAATTAGAAATTAACCGAAACCGTTTTTCAGCAGTAACTTTGGAGAAAATTGTTTCATAAAAAATATTTTTATACCATCTTAAAGTTCAAACTTTTACCTTTCCAATGATAGCAATTTCAATTTTGTGTGATGTTTTCTTCAATTTTTATTAATTTTTCAAAATTTAATTAATTAAATGACTGATCTGACGCAGACGATTTTAAATGAAATTTATAGATTCTCTGTTGCTAGGCAACGGTGAGACTTTGAACTACTCTGCTTTTATTTTTCAGATATTTCTGTTTATTTTGTAAATATTTCTTTTTCTATTTATTATTTTCGTGCAACTTTTTCTTTAATTTTAATAATTTTTTCAAAATTTATTATTCAATGGCTGATGCAGTGTATTTTCACCATTCATTATTGAAACGCCCAGTAGTCTGCCTAAATGTGGAGTTGGTTTAAACATTATACCTCAAACTCAAAAAATCATAAATTTACATTTCAAAAATATTTAATTTTCAAGACTTATTTTGGTTTTATCAAGACTTTCAAGAAAGTAACTCGCATTTTGTGTTACTTTGATATAATTTTTTGAATTTGTAAACTTGGTTTAGAAACGACAGCGAGATCTTTTTATAAATAAAAGACATTTTGACTATGCATGTGTGTGTATGTTCCACATCTCCTCTTCAACCACTGAGCCGATTCCAACCAAACTTTGCACACTTGTTATTTAAGGCAAGAGAAAGATCACTGTCAACTTTTCAAAGCCAAAAAGTTAGTTAAAATTTCAGTTTATAAAAAATTTTAAAAAATTCTGCGAAACTAATTTTACACCTTATTGATTTTCAGAATTTCAGCTTATTAGTGAAATTTCATTTTCGTACAATTTGTTTTTCTCCTTTTAAAAATTTTTCAGAGTTAATTTTATACACAATTTGCACCAATATTTTTTATTGTTGAAAAGCAAGAATAATACGAAGAACGGCTGCCATAGAATAGCAGAATTCTGGACGAACTCTAAAAGACAATTTTAAAAGTAGACGATTCACAACGACGATAAACAATTTATATTAGAAACAATTATTGATTTGGTTTATTTTCATGCTTTCAATTAATGAAACATTATCTATTTAATTAATTGTTTCAAAATATTCATTAAAATATTTCTTATACTTCAAAATTTGTTAAGAAAATTTAAAGTATCTGTATAATTAATGATTTATAAAAAAAAATTAACTATCGACGCTTTTTAAAAATCTTCTGGTTCAATTGATATTTTCATTTTAATTAAAAAACGTTTTAGATCATAAAAGTATTTTGTGTATTATAATATTTTATAATAGCAGTTTTTACATTTAAAATATTAGACATGAAATTACTTTAATTCGCAGCAACGCCGGGCGAATCAGCTAGTAGTTAATAAAGCTTAGCCCAAACTAAAAGAATAATTGAAATATTAATATTCTTTTAAAAGGAACAAAAAGGAATATTAATATTCTCTTGAAATGCACATTAACTCCACATTATGACACTCATGATCTCTCGCTCAGTTCAGGCCTTGACGTTGTGGTAAAGTCTCGGTATCGGAGGATAGTTGGTTCGAGGCTCGATTCCGCTGCAAATTCCAAAATTTAAATATGAAATTCTTGTTATTCCTCAGATTATTGATGCGGTGCACGTTAAATTTACTACCGACTGTCAAACGTTGGTGTGTCATAGAAGTTAAGGAGGTGGGGTGTCAGCTCAGGTGTCGTCCTTGTCAATCGACACGATTCGAGGCTCACCCCATAGTAGCCCTCGAGTCTTCAGAGCGAGACGTTAATCTAAGCTCTCAATCTGTAAACAGTTACTTAAGTCAATGAGTTTTAAGTTTTGCCATTTCTTAGCGATAAGATCACCATTTTCTAATCATATCATTACGGTATTTCACCATTACATATCATTAAGGAAATAAAATTTTTGATCTACAAAACCGCATCGTCAGCACTGATACAATTCATTTCAGTTCTTCTGGAATTCATTAGATTGAAATGGCTCAGTTGCTATGACAACAACCTCCTCCTAAAACTAAATGATGTCTTTCCGATATGATGGATGAGAGCAAACCCTCAATCGGGCGAGGTTAGAAAAGTATGGTGTATGAGGTGGAACCACCGTAGCCAGTTCCACAAGCATCTATTATACAAGCAGAGTGAAGTCTTGGTGGTCTTGTAGAATGGATCAATCTTGTTTTCATTACAGGTCAGGATACACATCGTACAACTGGCATTCAGAATCATACTTTATGGTAAGTAATTAGGAATGAAACATGTATCCTACAACAACGATTCTGAACCTCTGGAGTGTAATAGTAGGAAGAGAGGATGCGATGGTATGAAATGTAAGATAAAAAAATTCATAAAACAATAAAAAATTCCTTTTAAAATAATAAATAAAATTAAAAGTGAAATAATAAATAAATTTAAAATTAAAATAATAAATAAAAGCAAAATAATAATTAAAGTTAAAGGTAAAATAATAAATAAAATTAAAATTAAAATAATAAATAAAATTAAAAGTAAAATAATAAATAAAATTAATGTTAAAATAATAAATAAAATTAAAAGTAAAATAATAAATAAATTTAAAATTAAAATAATAAATAAAAGTAAAATAATAATTAAAGTTAAAGGTAAAATAATAAATAAAATTAAAAGTAAAATAATAAATAAAATTAATATTAAAATAATAAATTAAATTAAAATAATAAATAAAATATAATCATTTTAATAAAAATGCAAAATGCATTTTGATATTTTTTGTTTAAATTTCAAAAATTCATTTGAAGGAGTGCCAAAATAAATTTTAAAAAATCATCGGAAGGGATAAGTGTGTAAAAAGACATGGAAAGTTGTGTCAGATTATTGAAAGACTGAGTCAATTTATTAAAAGTCTTGTAGTTTTATCCAAATAAAATCCCACAGAAAAAATAATTTGTTTATTTTTTTCTCTATTTTTATCTGCTGCTAATTCTTTGCAACTCCAAAAGCCATTCACATAATAGCCCTTTAATTTATTTTTGAAGCAGGCTTTCCAATTCCACCATTGGCATGACACAATCCATTCACCAATTATAAAAAAGCTCTAATAACACACTCTGTAGTAGCTTACACTTATCACAGCCGCTGACAGATTATCTCTGCAAGTCGCGCATCAACAACAAACACAAATCCAACCCAGCAACATTACGCTTGAGTCATTCACCCAGTGAAGGCAAGAGTTGCTGCAGCAGAGAATGGCTGGTGGACAGACTGCATTGCAGATGCAAGCGTCGTACGTTCACAAAGGATCATTTACAAGTTTTCCAGCGACCGGAAGTCGTTTAAAGAGGGGAGATCATTGCACGCTTAATGTAACACATTTTTTTCCAAGCCCATACACGGAATGACAACAAACAAACTCTCATTAAGATTGAAGAGATTGTTGCCGAAGAAGTTTAACTTCTTGAGTCAAACTATCATCCAAGCGCGGAGGAATGGTGAATGTAGCCGTCAGTTCGTATTGACAGGTATACTGATTGGAAGTTGACAACCTGCCCAACTAGTTATTAAAAAGGCATTTTAGAGTGATAGGAAGAAATACAGTAGAGTTTTTCATTTTTTTTTCTAATTTAATAATGCTGACACGCATAATGAAGTTTTTATGCAACTTAGCTTTTCCAGGTCGAATGAATTCCGAAGACCATCTATTTTGCTAATATCGTACCAACAGACTTAAGCACGAAGAACCCTGAATATCATGTATACTTCCGTATACTGTTTTATATTGGTAGGCACTATCGTGAAAATATGTTCTTAAAGCAATTTCTTTAACATTTCTGTATAGAATTCTTCATTTCTTACAACTGCCGATAGTTTATCCTGTTATAGGTAAATTTTCAAATTGTATAGCAAACGATGGCATGCAGATCAAAGAATTTGAAATCAATATTTTTTCACTCTTTTCCATTTTATCTCAAAATATTTTATATCTAGAAATTATCCAGTTTCCAAATCCGACTGTAATTTTTTTTTACACTAGATTTACGGAACCCGTCAATTTGGCGGGTTCTATAATAATAAAAGTAGGTATACAACCAATCCCCGTAAATTTAGTGTTAAAATCTTTCAGGTAGACCATCCTACATTGAATAAGGTAATTTGTTGTAAATAAACAAAATATTCTTCCTCTTATATGATATTTTTATTTGTTAAACACAAGTTGCAATCAACATTTCAAAAATTTGTTTTTAGCTTAAAAGTATCAAAATTTATAATATGAGTTGAATTCGAGTGAAAAAAAATAGTATATTTTATCACGTTTCAAAATTTATTGTGTCAACGTTCACTTTCTTTCGGATGAAACTTCTGTAATATACAAATGATAAAGTGTCCCGGGTTTTTTTTCAGAAGCAATACAAATATCATCAATAATACAGATTTCACTTTTTAAAACTTTTAAACTCTCTCAAACTTATATTATTCAATTTCATTTTTTAAAAATTTCTCATATCAGTAAGATATTGGAATTAATCCAAACAATATAATACAAGATAAAATAATTTATGAAAATATTTCTACGGATAGTCAGAAATTCAACGTAAATCCATTTGCTTATATCATTTCCCTTTTTCTCCCAATCAAAAATGTCCAAAAAAGAATTTACCACATCGACTTCTTTCACGAACATTCCACACATTCAATAC
>BGPR01000547.1:282236-327959 GCA_013235015.1 Araneus ventricosus
CCATTCACAGTAAAAGTACTCAAAGTCTGCACAGATTGATGATATAACGACGTCAGTATCTTAGCGATAAAAAAAACATGTAATTGAACTCGTTTCACGTAGAGAAAATATGCGATATACTTTCGGTGGTATAAAACTTAAAATAAATTTATCAGTAATCATTTATTTAGTTTTTGCCTTTTTGTACTAGCGATGGAAAAAACTTCTTCAAAAGCACCTATGCATTTTTTGAAACAGTAAACAGGTTATTTCTGTGTCGGTGCTTTACTCACTGAATCAACAGATTCAGTAAAAAGTTCCGACTGTTTTGCTTTCACCTCTTCTAACTCATAAGAGAATCTCACGCCCTCTTAAATAACGTACTGAAGATCTTAATTCTTCTCATGCAAGCAGTTGAAACTTTTCATAGAATTGTTTTGGTGTCACGCATGGTTATTAACACATTTGTGCATCTTACAAGTAGCTGGTAGTAGCACTCAATCGTATTAGATGTTTTGTTTCACTTCTTCTATGGAAGATAGATTTTATGGCTACCACAAAAGTTTGTTTTCGTTTCGTTCGGAAAACGAAGAAAGTCAGATAAAACTAGTGCATGTATTTTTCTGGTTATATAGGGTGTCTGAGAATTGTTAGACACATTACAAAATTATATAAAATAAAAACTAGAACATATAGAAAGAAAATATCTTTACTAACTTATCATAGAACTGCAGAAGTTAATAAATATCGATGGGAGACCCCTTGGGTTGCGTGTTATTTGCCCAAGCGATACTCGATTTCAAGCATGTGTTTGCAAGCATCTGAGGATCTATCGAATGAATAGCAGCTGTGATACGGTGCTTCAGATCCTGCTTATTAGCGTAAGGCATCTGATACATTATATCCAATCTTTCACAATATCCAACATGAAAAAATCCAAGGGACCAAATTCTGAAGTTGGGATGGCACGATTGAATTTTGGATTTTTCTCATACAATACACATCAGACCACGCCTAGCTCCATCATATCGGATTCTGGGAATAAACAATGCTGTGAAAGAAAACTTTAGGAGTCGTGTTAGTAATAAGAAACATTAATACAACGCTACTACATCTAGTTATTTTTTGGCAAACTTTTGTAATGTATCCAATAATTCTCGGACTCCTGTTTTCTAGTTCTTCTCCAAAACTAATCGTTCTTGAGAACAAATGCTGGTAACAAAACAGACGCATAAACTCTAAGTTATGTATCCAATACATAAAAAAAACAGATATACAAGTTATGGGTAAAAGAATAAAATCCATTCAAAGACGATGCTCTTAACCTATCATCGATTTACTATACATTTTAATGATTAAAATTTTTTATTAATCTTTTAATAATTTTTAATTAATAATTTTTTATAGATTTTTTGCTTACGAATCAAGCAAATTTTAATGATTCAAATTTGATCAATTCGTTCTAGAAATCTAAAAAATGAATAAATTCGTATATAAATTTTATACTCCTTCCTTCCAACTTTAACTGTCCGATTCGCATTTTTCCTTCCTCAAAATTAGTAGTCTGATTTTCAAAAAATCAAGTTAACCCATTATTTATTTATTTCGGATTGTATGCAAACATACAAAACTAAAGTGGTCCGTTATATCTTTGACGCCTAGTCCAAATCACAAAATATTGCTAAAGGAAGTTGATCATTACTTTCCAACCTGTCTTTCTCCATATAGGGGCGACCAATTACCACAAGATGCCGTACAATATTCATACGATATATTTTCGATATTGTGCAGCATTCAGAATATCGTGGCGACATCGTAGATATATCGGAAAATATCTTGTGCTAATAGGGAAGCTGAGATGAATATTTCCATTAGCTTTCATTGCTTCGTTTATTTATATATTTCTCATTGTTTACACAAATAAAGTTACAAAAAGTTTTCTCGTATGTAAATAAACTTGTTGGAGGAACGAAAAGTCAAATATGGTGATCTAATTTCCTATTTTCAATTAGGGATCATGGGAACATGCTTAGTTTTATTTTAAAGTCACACCTTGCTGCACATAAGTAAGTATGCAGAGCAACTGTCTGGGTGACTGTGTGGACAATTGTCTGCAGGGCCTGATTAAGCTCTGTGGGAGCCCTTACTCAAGTTTCGGGGCCCCTTTTCCGTACGGAATCTTCCCAAACCAGATATTTTTATCGATTTTAATTTAATTCTTATATAAATAGTTTTTAAGTAACCAATAATACTATAAACTGAAATGACAAAACATTTAGTTGCTGGTCGTCTTGAGACTTGGTTTCAGTATGTCGCAAACAAAAAAATTCAATTTCAAAATAATTTTAAACAAAATACTGAAAAAAGTACATCTCTTTTTAACGTATTCTGAATACACAGACTGAAAGTTTGCCAGGGCTGTTGACTTGTGAGTTATTCCACCAATTGAAAAAAAATATTGCACGATATTGATCTACAAACGAATTTGAGAACTTGAAATAATCCTAAGCATAATGTTCTGAAATTTAAAAGATACTTGATTTAAATTTGAGCGTGTACAAGTACTTGTTATTTGTAAATAAAATAAAAGCACAAAATTAAATTACCCTAGAGATACCACAAAAATATCTCAAGGTCTGGGGGTCCCCCAAAATGGAAGGTCCATAGTTGCCTACTTTGCCTATTTGGTAATCTGGTCTTGACTGTCTAAACCATAGGTTCCCAACCTGTGGTACGCGTACCCCTGGGGTACGCGCAGGACTAGTTAGGGGTACGTGAAATCGAAGTTAGTAATGGCGGAAACATAAGGGATTAAAAAGGTTAAAGAATTTTGTTTCCCCAAGTAAATGCTTGTTATTTAATAACCGTACCACTGTTCTTTTGGCTCTTAAGCTTATGTAGGCAGGCACTTAACATAATAGATAAAAACTTCTTCGCACGGTCGGATGGTTGGGAGTGGAGGAGAATATGACAATGGGGGTACGCGAAAATAAAAAATATATATAATCTAGGGTTACGCGAAGCAAAAAGTTTGGGAACCCCTGGTCTAAACTGATTTTTGCCAAATTTGACTTCGTTCTTTTCTTAATTTGGAAAAAGGAAAGAAATAGGATAACCAAAGTGGAACGGAGGGAATATGCAATAGAAATAAAAATCTCCTGCTTGATTTCTATGGCAAGCACAGTTCGCGATGCCCAACTCCTTTTTGGCCAAATAACATTATCCGCAGTGGCGGCTCCTCAGCTCAGAAACAAGTAGTGCTGCAAAAAAATATTTATCAAGAGAGTGCAATCAAAAATATCAAGAACATTTTTAAAAAACTTTACCTTTAAGTAGCCCAAAATTTTTAATTTCAAAACCAAATATGAAGTTTGTTGCATATTAACTAATCAGCATGTAACTTCCTCTAGTTTGGTTAACGGAAATTAAGTGAATGTTGAAGTGACGATTAAGCAGATGAAAGTATCAGAGCCTCTCTCCCCCCTTCCAAACGTACCCGCACTTACACACTTCTCTCTTTGCCAGTCGACTCGATACCACCCGTCCAAAAAAGATTATCAATTAACTAACAATTAGAGGTAAAAGTCCTTCGTTTGCTTACCTCTAATAATAATATTAAATTCTTCCTTATAAAGATTCTCATCTGAAATGTATTCAAGAAAATTATCTACAAACCTATCTTCGATAATCGACGTCTAACAAAAGAAAATGAATATGCCGTAAACCAGATGAGTCTCTGTCGAGGCAAAATGGAAGCAAAACGTAAACCGAAAAACAGCCAGTGAGAAAAAAGGAAGGGAAAAATTAATCGGAGGATCGCAGATCAACCTTGGGTTCGATTGAGAAAAGAACAGCATCAATAAGCTCCGAGCCAAACTAAACTTACCGAAAAATCAGTTCTGGCACCTCTAAGTTCTAAGAAAAAAATAATTGCTTTTCGTCTCCCTATTTTTTATTCAGCTGTGCGCAGTGAGCGAATTTTGATGTTTTCCGAGACTATTTGGTGTACAGCCCCAGCCTGCGTATCTCCTACTTATTGACTCATTTTCTGTCTTCTTTCTTCGCTTTTATTTTTTTTTTACATTTTCCTTGTTCATCAAACTCTCAATGTGAAAAATAACCAAATAAATTTTAAAAGGAAAAAAACAAGATTTTAAGATAATTCTATGGGGTATTGCAGCTCTACAGTCCTAATGGACGAATCGTCACTGAGTATCAGGGTTTTCTTTTTGTTAAGTAAAATATTTTGAAAACCGCTTTAAAAGTTTTGAAAAGCGCTTACAAAAATTCAGGAAACTGAAATAAACTATGTAGGGACAGAAAGGTTCGTCATCCAATTATCAGAATCTTCTTCTAGAAACCATTCTTGGATGTATAAAAGTTCACAAAAATTTGGTGTTTAGATTTCGCCTTCTTTTCTCAAATGCTCGCTGCTCTTCGAAAACCTTTGGTATCCCTACGTTTGTTTATCTTTCTTGCGGCGACGCTAACAGATGGCATAAGATGCAATTCTAGACTTCTTACACACAGCGTCGCTTCTTCTTGTAGTCGAGATATGGTTTTTGCATAAAGCGAGATGTTCGTTGACTGAACATAAAAATTGTTAGTGAAAATGTTCTTTGCCTGACTTGTTTGTAGTCCGAACTGCTGGTTAATTGATTTGTCACTGTAGGTCTTTTTTATCACTGTAGTTTTTTAAAAAAATTCTTACAGCTTTCATGTGCATAATACGTTTCTTTCTTTTTTTAAAAAATGAAAATAAAAGATGAGAGCAAGAAAAAAAACATTAAAAAAAGAAAGATTAGTTCTCAAGCTGAAGTCTAAACGTTTATTATAATTGAAAAAAAAATTAAATTATTGTTCAGTGGCGGTTCCTATGTTTAAAATTTTATTATTATTATTATTATTTAGAATACAAAATATACAAATCAAATCGTTTCAACATGCTTGTTATCATGCAACATGTTGCCACGCTTTAAAAATTTTTACAACTTGGAAATAAACAGTTTTGCCAAGGAGATCATGCCAAAATCGGTGTGTTTAATAATTCGGCTTAAAATTTCTGATTTAAATTTAACAATGCTGTCAATAAATAATGAAGTATAAAAACCAATTATTGCGATTAGATAAAAGTGTTTATTAAATAGCAATCCTTGAAAAAAGCATCAGATAGAAAACATGGCTTAATTATTTTATCCTTGTCACAAAATTGCGGAAATTGCACCCTTTTGTTGCTTACTGGAAACAGAAAGCAAGCAACAGTACGTGATCTTGGTCGAAAATTATGTTCAAGTAGTAATTCGAGGTGGTTTTAAAAAAGTCTTAAGTTAGTTTTCTATAAAATCACAAAAAACAAGAACCATAATTATATCTTTTACTTTCTTCTGGATATTAGCATTCTGAATGTAAATGTCGGTAAATTCTATGGTGTAAGGTAATTGCATTTTGTAAAGTATAACTTTAGCTGTATGAATGACAAAATATTGTGCGATTCCGAGAAATAATTTGTTGGCTCTTCCCACGGATATATATACTTTAAATTCCATATTTAAAAATAAATTAGCATCACGTGGCTTTTTTCTGGAAAAACGTCTTACCAATAAAGGTGTACAAGGCTACCCCAAGGTCTTTATGTCAGAGGCAATTATGACGCCCCTTACAATCTATGAAAGTCTACTTTACTGAACTGGAGTTATAAATATTTCTAGGATTTAGTGATATTTCAAATTATCCTAATTTAATTGGTGATATTTTGCTCGTTTACAGTTAACTGGTGTCGACAACTACATTCGGGTGAAAGAAAACCAAAATTCCTCTTAACATTGGATGATTATATTTTCACCTGCCGCAATTTATGCCAAATTCATTTTGTCTTGCGCTATTAAAAACCCGGGAATCTCTCCTTTCGATTTTCTTTCATACTCCCACATAAGTACGTCACTCCTTCACTGTGTGGTAATGATGAATTCGACTTAAGACGCTACGAAAGTAAAATATAATGTTAAATATCTTCATGATAAAACTATTTATTCTATTATTATGGTTTTCTTGAACTGTGGCATGTTCGTCAAAACGTGCAAATCACTTCCAGTTCAACAACATTTCTCACGCCCAAATGGAAGCACAACTCTTTATCATAAAATAAGCAATTGTTGTAGGATCAAACGTTAGCTGTTGATCCGTTACATATGCAATAATTTTGATCAAGGTTATAATGTAAAGAGCCGACGATTATAATAGTAAAGTCTTTGAAGAATGATTTCACTTCCGCTCTTTTAATATAGCTTATTATGATCATTGAATAATTTTCTATTTCAGCACTTCTATTTTAAATTATATTTTTTAAAAATAGACCAAAATAAGAGATAGGTCGATAACAATTGCAGTTCAAATGCCGAAAATAAAGTTATTCTGAAAATCCTATTCAGTTCCTCCATATTAACGCAGAACCATCTTTTGTATATATTGCTAATGTATCTATTGATTTTGTTTCTATTTGCATCATGGAATAACGCAAGAGACATAGGTTCTGTTAAATCAAAGATTAACTTAAATAATATTAATCGATGTCAAGTAGTCAGGAAAAAGATGCCTCAAGGAATGTGGAATTCCCTCCTTACTCACTGTATATCAATCCACTTAGTGAATTGGATGGAGCAGCGAAAGAACGGTAAATCCCATCTTGTGACATTAGGTGTTCCATGGAGAACACGTTTTATGCTGTTAGCCTCAAAATGCAAAAAATGTTTGAACTGATTGTTAGTTTCGTTCTGGTGCGTCATATAAGATGTATAAAAGTCCACTGACATTCTGTTATTTTGTTGGATAGAGGGATTCTAATAGCTCATATTGGAGTTTGCGCTTAGTAATCATTTGGTCATGAGTTTCAACTCGTCATGCAGCTTATTTACCAACACCCACACTTGGTTCACTTGTAAGAAGAAGGTTTCGACAACAGTTTCGCCGTGTCTTTGATTTCATAAAACGTACTCAAAATCTCACTTTATGCCCATATCCTTCCAGCTGACACAATCTTCTGCCCATATCTTTCAGGTGACACAATCTTTAAAAGATATCAGCATATCAGTTATTTATCTCTCTCGATCACTTCTGTGAACAGCATGGCAATCAGCAGTCTCGATTGTTTCAATGTATAGTGTAGAAGTTAATTCATACAGTCTTCATAAGAGCTGACTATATACTCCATGGCTTCTATGAACAGCACATTATCACAAGCAATTTTCTCAAAGCTATCACACAATGAAACTGTCGTAGCAAATTAAAAATAATTTAATTTGCTGATTTTTGATTATTCCTAATTTTAAAAAATAGAAATAATTTTGTCTCTACATTTGAAATGAATAATACTATGATCTATTTGATGGATCTACAAACAATGGGAAGATACATTGTTTAGAATCAGTTTTCATTTCTGGCCTTAATGTTTGTGATTTATTGGTGCAAGGGTCATCCTTTGACCATATTTGACCAGAGTTATAGTTAAATTTGAAGTTATCTAAAATACAGTTATATGAGAACGGTTAGAAACAATTAAAGGATTTATGAAAATTATCAAATAATAGCTATTGGATTGGTATCTAAAGTCATCTCAAGGTAAAAGGTGTTTTTAAAGCAGAGAATAAAATCCTATGAATTTTAAGAATGCAAAAATTGATCATGTGGTATACTGCCAATTAATATCAAAACAATCACTGAACTTGTTTGAAAGTAATGCAATCATTTCGGATTCCATTAGAATGTGGAAAACCACCTATCTAACTGTTAAATAACCATCATGGTCACAGGCACAAGGGTATGATCCGGAATTTTGAGGATATGGAAAACAGAAGGAGGAAGGTGGATTTGGCCTTTACACTATATGCCCAAAAGTATCCGGACACTTGCAGATTTTCACATTTTTTAGAATTTCTCCGGAATGGTTTAGCCGACTGCCTTTAAACTTCGGGCATGTAAAGAATAGACAGTAACTCACATTTTACACTGAAGATTCGGTCCTGAGAGCAATTAGGGGCCGTCTACAAACTGATGAAGACAAAAATGTTTTTGGTCCACCCCGCTTCACAGAATACTGATAACAAGATGAAACTTTCAGAAATGGTAATGTTTAATGTGCATAATATTTACAGGAATTTTTGTAAGCTCAGCGCAAATATTTGGGAAGATATAAAGGTTTTCTTAAAAAATCTCAAATTTTCCCACCTGTTTTTTGCTTATAACATGCAGAGTATTCTGTTATATTATACGAAACTTGCAGAAAAGATGGCAATATGTTAGAGAAGCATTTTGGAAAAGAATTTCTGAATATTACAGGAATTATGAGCATTTTTAGTAAATAGTGTTTTACTGCGCATGCGCGAAACATAGTGTAATTTTTCTTTCACAACTTTAAAGCCAGATATATAGGGCAACTTATATAAAAAAATTCAGTTCAATATCATTAGTATTCAGAAAGATATCGGCATTACAACGAGCAGAATTTTAGCTCCTGTCGAAGAGAAGCTAAAAGATGAGGGGTTGTACACAAATTGATATTTTTAAATTTTATATCTTTAAATAGCTATATTGAATTGTATAGCGGTTAGAATTTGCTGCATGCCAATGAACACTTATCAATTACGTGCATAACTTAAATTCCAGCTAATTAGGCACTATAAATAACAAAAATTTTATTACTTTAATTATATTATTTACATGATTATTAACAAGTTACATATTACAATTTTACGGCCAAACGATATTTTTAAATATATTTATTTTATAGCGAAACGATTTTTTATCTAATTAATTTCTTTTCTTAAAATATTTTAATAATTCTACATATATATTTTTTTATTCGTTACGAATATTAGATGTGTTCATGGGTATTCAGCAAATTCTAACCACTATACAATTCAATATAACTATTTAAAGATATATGTTTAAAAAATATCAATTTGTGTACAACCCCTCATCTTTTAGCTTCTCTTCGACAGGAGCTAAAATTCTGCTCGTTGTAATGCCGATATCTTTCTGAATACTAATGATATTGAACTGAATTTTTTTATATAAGTTGCCCTATATATCTGGCTTTAAAGTTGTGAAAGAAAAATTACACTATGTTTCGCGCATGCGCAGTAAAACACTATTTACTAAAAATGCTCATAATTCCTGTAATATTCAACAATTCTTTTCCAAAGTTTCACACAAATGCTTCTCTAACATATTGCCATCTTTTCTGTAAGTTTCGTATAATATAACAGAATACTCTGCATGTTATAAGCAAAAAACAGGCAGCAAAATTTGGGATTTTTTAAGAAAACCTTTATATCTTCCCAAATATTTGCGCTTAGCTTACAAAAATTCCTGTAAATATTATGCACATTAAACGTTACCATTTCTGAAAGTTTCATCTTGTTATCAGTATTCTGTGAAGCGGAGTGGGTCAAAAACAGTTTTGTCTTCATCAGTTTGTAGACGGTCCCCTAATTGCCCTCAAGACCGAATCTTCAATGTAAAATGTGAGTTATTGTCCATTCTTTACATGTCCGAAGTTTAAAGGCAGTCGGTTAAACCATTACGGAGAAATCCTAAAACATGTGAAAATCTGCAAGTGTCCGGATACTTTTGGACATATAGTGTATGTTCCTTGTGTGTTATTGACTCAACCGTTATTCACCACTAATATGCTTATTTTAAGCATAAATGTTTGTTTCTGTGACAAAGATAGCTGACTACCTGTGTAACAAAAAAATGAGTAATATTTTCTAATTGTAATTTGATTTTATTAAGTTTCCTAACAAAGGTTCAAAGAAATCTTCTTCGAGCCGTTGTTCCGCAAGGGCCATCAAACCCGATAAATGTAACACGTTTCAATCATTACAAAATTGAAATACAACACCTTGCAGTCATTAGAAAAGTGATTAAGATTGAAATTACTTTTGGAACATGCAATCGGAGACTGTAATTACTCATTCCCTGTTATTAGGAACGGACTCAACTTCCTCATAAGTGATGTTGATATAATGCATAGATAATAGCGATATCGGTATTTAACCAGGCAACTGAGTCTCATTATCTATCAATGACGAATTGTTCATTGCTTCATTAAATATGTGACAAAAAATTTGGTTGCAAAAATTAGATTTCTAATAAAACAAGCTTGTTAAATCCTCGTTAATTAAAAAAAGTTACAAAATTAGAAATGATTCAGAATTGCCAATTAACTATAGATTTCATACACGTGGATATGTTGGTATACCGATTTAGCTAAATTTCCTGTATATTCGTGCAAGGAAAAAAACAGTGCTGCTGCTTTGCGTGAAGGCAACAGAAAAACATTAAAAAAGAAATAATTGATATAACAAGCCTTAAGGATGTTTACATTGTGCTTTATACGTAAGAAAAATTTTTAAAAAACTCTTTGTGGGATAATCAGTAATCTGTCACGCTATAGAATAATTTTGTCAACAGGAAAAGATGATTGTTTGCCAATAACGGTTGCAATAATAAAATATGAATATTTCCATTACTACAATTGTTCAGTGTCTAAGCTTGATCAGTTTTTTATTTCAATAATAGTACCATTATATACTATTTCATCAAATTAACTCATTCTCTTTTATTTTATTTTTTATTGAAGCTTCATCCATAAAGATATCTATTTGCATGCATTATTCAATATGGAAATTGTGGAAATCATGTGTGCTTAGCTCAGAATTGAACAATGCCTTCAATATAATTGGTACGAATAAATAGAAAAAGGGAAAATCTCAAAAGAAAGCAGGATTTTTTTAAGGATAAGGGATATTTAGCAGATAAATGACTTCTGAAAATGGTTGATGTCATTTACCGAAGGAAATCGATTTCATTAAGAGGTAGTTGACATAAGAAAACTGAATTAAAGCTCAAATTATGGTTATTAAATTAAATTTCTGCAATATTTGAGAAAACATGAAGCAATTGATTTAAATTACTCTCCTTTAAAATAAAATCACACAAAACTATTTTGGTTTCTTTGTAATGAGATTTACAAAACAGGTGAGTAAGAAGATCAACATATTTAAAAGTTTTAAATATACACTCAAACAATAATAAATAGTTCAACTAATAACTAAGATGTAATTGAAATAATAATTCATTGGAAATAATGTCAAATTTTTCGCTGAACATACTCCGTATTAAGATATAAATACGGACTTTTATCGTGTGTTAGGAAGATCCCAGGATCAGGGCTGTCTTATCCAATCGGATAATTGGGCTGTAGCCCAGAGGCGCCAATGATTCAAAGGCCCCTGCAAATTTACTACACCAATTTTACTTAATATTTAAATTTTCAACCAAAGAAGTTATTTAATTATAATTTTAATTATGAAAAAGTTCCATTTTGTCAAACTATAAGACGATAACCAGAGAACAGGTGACTTTTCTCTCTCTCTCTTTTTATCTTAAATTATTTTATTAGGTAAATATTTTCTTCAGTCCAGAGGCGTTCAAATTCCTAATTACGATTCTAATGGGGCACCAATTATCTCCAGCTCAGGACGCTGAGATTTGTTAAGATGGCCCTGGGCAGGATTTGTGTGCCATTTCAATGATAATATGTTTTTCTTGCATGTGTGAATATTGTTTAAAAGTCTTTCTGTGGGTGTATGGTGCAAACAGTCCAACACGCAGGATAATGGAGAATGAAGGTTTATTCACAAATATGCAGGAAAACACGGAGCGCAGGTACAGGAAACAATAGTTCTTGCACAGATTAGCAACGTAAACAGACAACAATTCACAGGCAATAACAGTTCAGCACTTTGATATTTAGCAACACAAACAGTCAGCAAACAACTAGTAACGACAATAACTGCACTTTCAATAGCGCTCAGCTCACCAGCTTCCTAGCTCGCACTGCGGACGAAACTCTAAAGTCGTTCCCAATGGATCAACACTCCTCCGTCTGATCCAAACGCGGTCCTTATATACTCTCTCCGACAGGTCGTGACGACACATGGAGTTTTCTCGTATATTCAAGCGTATTCCCTTTCCTAATAGAGATGTTGAGAAAAGGGTCGCATTTTCTGGAATCATCTATTTGTCGCCAAAATGGTCGCCAAGGTCAGGGGACCGCAACGGCCGATGCCCATTACTTCATACTTACCCCTGTAAAACTCCCTCCCCAACTATAAGACTATCGGAGCAGGAAAGCGATTACATCTTTGCAACAATATACTCGAAATAATATTATTCGCGAAAAAACGTTTTAGCGAGGCTGTCTTCTTGTCATTAAGTCATTCGAATGACTTGATGTTTCATTTGAGAGCGAAAACCGTTCATTAGATGACATCCTACTGGTGATTCTCTGTACCATAACAAATATAACCTCGGCTTGCTTTCACTCTACAGAGAGCGACTGACGCCCTCACAATGCTGAAGTTATGCCGAGAATTTAATTTTTCTGAGTGTACCAAAGGTCAAACAGGCTACATATCGTTTAATCATATGAGATAAACGATAATGGCATTTTGATATTTGGAGAACTCACAGATTTTTGCTGAGAATGGGATCCGCAAACATGGATATACGAAGTCATATATATATATACCATATTCACCACATGAGCGTGCTGCTCTTATAAACAGAAAAGTAACTAAGCCACGTTACTAAAAGATAAAACTTTCATCTTCGAAATAGCAATATCAGGAAACAAAATTTCTATCATGGTGGAGACTGCATAGAAGGATATGCAACCCCACTGGTATTGGAAGTACTCGTTATAATTGTCAGCAATAAACCAAAACCTGCGTTCATGTTTTTTTTCTTTTATTGTTCTGATTCACAAGTAAAGGGCTAGGTAATTACTGGAAAGAAACTTTACAATAACAGATATGTCAGAAAGTACAACCATTAAATACGCAGATACTGATTTTCTTGTTCGACTAGGAAAGTGAAAGTTTTCATAATATTTACGCTGTGCAAATGCTGCTATTAACTTATACTACATAAAATTATTGCTAGTTCAGTACATATCTTCCTAACAGCACACATATGTATCATTGTTGAGAATGTATTAAAAGAATTGCCAGAAACTAATAAAAAACACCCACGTCACTCAGGTTATATTAAAATACCTTACCAAGACTCTTGTGTAGGTTGTAATTAGTAGGTCTGGAGTTCAGTTGTATGTGCCCAGTCTTTTTAAGCGCAGTTAGCATAAATTTGTATATTTAATTCGTGCAGAAGTTTTGAAGGATTTGATTCCAAAACATTTATATGAAAATTACTGATTTAAAAATGAAAATGATATTAAACAAACTTCTGAAAGTGACCTAGAAAGATTGGTCATAAAATAGACCTGCATCGATTGATCAACGGAAGAGAATCCTAGACTTAAATCCATATAAATACTATATTCTTTTGCTAAAATTCTCTTTTTTTTATTTAAGAAATGAATATAAAATATAAATTTATAGTTACAATTTACCGAATAAACTCAAGTATAAAATTTCAAAACATGCCTAAGGTTGTTTAGGCACCAGTTTTATAAAATTCCCATTATTGTGACGAAAAAGCATCATAGAACATTTTGATCTCATGTTTTGAAACTTAATTAGTTTCTGAAGCGTACTTTGTTATTTTCAGTTTTATCACCACACGAAAAATGCCTTAGATTATCTAAAAGAAAGCGAAATAGAAAGGAAAGAAATTCATATTCTAATTAGAATTTCCATTTCTACCATTCAGAATATTTTCGAACAACTGTGTTGACAGACAAAGAATCGCGATTCAATGAATTGGAAAATGTTCCTTAAGAATTTTTTATTAGAAATATCTGAAAATTGCGATATACTTTTTACATACATCCTAGGAAATTGCAGTGCAATTGCGAAATTTTTTCGTCTTCATTGTGTTTAATTTCTGAATATCTATTGATAAAGCAAACATATCAAGAAATTTTTACTCAAACATGTGTAATCTGGATATATTAAATGAATTTATTTTCAATTTTTGTTTGTTCAGTATGAAATAGCTGTTCAAAATACTTATTCGATTCTCTTCACTATACGACGAAGCCACATAGCTGCAAAAGTGACCATCTCCAAAACAAAAAATTCTTCAGAAAAGTGGATTTTACGTCACATCTAGCCAGAGTGAGATTTTAAAAGACCGCATGGCATTCTATGCATTCGGGCAGTGTGATTCAGTATCCAATTTATGGTAATGAGACATGAAGAAGGGGGCAGTTATTCAAGGTTTTGTTTTGGAGATGGCCAGTTTTGCAGAAATCTGAGATCTAAATAAATACACTAAACTGAAACACGAGAAAACACGAGACATAAAAATTTTCGCAAAATATTATTGAAATAGGAATTATTATCATAAAAAAATCAAATTCTCATGCCCACATTTTCTTTAAGGTCTCACTAAATATTGCCTGCGTCTTCCTGAGGATTACCTTCCCACTCTCCTTGTCCTTGAGCTTCTGATTCTAAAATGACCTATTTGTCAACACTCTCTCAATTCGGTCCAAAATACATGGGCAGTAATTTTGTACATTATGAAGTTTTAGAGGGTTCACGATTAAGCCTGTAGTCACGACTGGAAGTTATATGTTTCCGTCACTTCACAACTGATTTTCTCTCACCTGCCTCAGATCTATGAAAGGGCTTCCTTGCACAAATATTTTATTGTTTTGTTTCGTTACACAAAAAAACCTCTTTGTCGGGACGAATTTGAAATGCCATCTTGCAGGTTGTTTTATGAAAATGCTGCTGATTTTCTTCCAATCATAATCGAGATAATCTCTCTCTAGCTTGAAAACTGTCCCACTTTCGGAAAGAAGTTCTCAACGTCGGACTCATTTTTTTTTCTTTCATTTTCTTTTCAATTCGAACAGGCACGCGATCCGGGGGAATAAAAGAATATTCTGGATTGGGAACTCTATCTTCTTAGGGTGCCTGGGGGTTTGCTTAGCCAACAACAATGAAGCAGAATCATCAGTGTGGTGTTTTTGCTTCGGCCTCTACACCCATCAGCCATGCATCTGAGGACCATAACACCTATGAAGTCATCTGCAGCCAGTAAAACAAAGCTGATGAAATTTCATTGGAAGTCTTTGGTAATTTATGTCCCATCAAGTATATATGAATTCGTTATTGCTGGTCAGGAATCTTTCCATTAGACTTGTACGATGGCGGAGTTATATAGGTACAGCTATCTACTATAATTTGTCAACTGGACAAGGATTTTTGTCTAGGAAATGTTTTTTCATCAATGAAAGCGTAAGATAATTAAGACATCCATCTTTTTTCTTCTAAGAGGAAAAAGCCGCAGCTCGCTTTTTATGTAGTGTGGATTCAATTATAAATGTGTGATTCTCTTCGTCAGTCTTAACTGCTTTGATCCTCTCATTCATTCACAAGCATTTAGAACGAACGTCAGCACTAGACAAACCAAAACCAATATTGGCTCTGGTGTTGAATAGGTTTTTGAAGTACCAGAGAACAACTATGGATGACTCGTCTTGGGTACCGGAGTTGCAAATAAGCTATATTTTTCATGCTTACTTAACTGCTGTGTTAATTTTGACTTGAGTCATTTTCCGACATAGTGAAATTGAAGGCGTGGGAAAGGAATACAAGTCAAATTCATAAAAACGTATTTATTAAAAACGTGATGATAATACGATGGACCACTTATACGTATACTCAGACTGGTAATACGATTCGCGCAGATAACTCATTTCAGCATACTACAACTCGTAAGCATACCACAACAGAACTGAAGTACAAGTGAACTGATGTTTCGCAGAGGAAGAGGGTTAAATACAAGCGAGCGAAACGACAGCGCCAATCAGCAATGCCGAATTTGCATAAACTGCTATCGTTCGCCAACGCTTGCATACAACAGCAATTCAATGCACTTGAATTTTTTATGAAAGAGATCACAGCGTTCTTTTTTTGGCTCAAATGCCTCTGATCTTCGGTCTCCTCCTCTCTTTTCTGAAGGCACCACAGATATTTCCATGGTCTTTATCACCCTCACTCTTACAGTCGTCTTCAACATCGACTTTCATACATAATTAAATGAATTTTTATGAATATAACATACCGCTGCTATTTTGCCACTTTTCGCTTCCACCTAGACGGATATTTTTTTATGCTACAGTATCTGATGAGGAAAAATTTCAACATTTTTCCCCATCTTTTCAAAAGTGCAATAATTTAGAAAAAACAAATTCGAATTCATCGCAATGTCCGTATTATCAGCTGTAAGCCTGAATATGGCAAGATTTCACGAAACTACCATTACGCTGCCCGACGAATTTGGAGATGGCCGGTTTTGAATCCGCAACCATTAGTGGATATGGCCAGTTCTGCAGCACACGACCTTGATTTTCGGGCTCATTTTAAGCATGGATAGGGCCAGGTCTAAACATTTTCGGGTTGGCAAGTGGTAGAAGAGATCGTATAGACTTAAAATATTTGGAAAAACGAATTTATGAAAAAAAAATGGAGATGGCCACTTTTGCAACTACATGGCACAAATACACGACAGAGTCGAAGAAAGAACACTCCCTGTTTTTTGTTGCTTTCTTTCTTGTCTTTCTTTTAAATACTAGACAGGAGATTTGATTTATTGTTATATTAGGGCCCCTTTTGAAAATACCGTTCCAGTGCCTCGTACTTTTGAACTAAATCTTGATGACCAGGATGGCATCTCGGCTAACTCTTCACATTACAGACTTTCCATGGCCAAAGTTAGATGGTTTGACAAATGGTGATTTTTTTAACGTCCACCATATCCGGCAAATCTTTGGTAGAATTGGTTTCGAACTTAGAACCCTTGATAAAACAGCCTAGAAATTACCACCAGTCGAGGGAAGTCCAAAAAAGCAGAGGAACAAAATGCTTGGCAAAAAGTATTCAGCGGAAAAATTTGTTTATTTTAACACGATTCAAACAAGGAAGGATGAAAGGCGAAGGAACAAAAGTGTCAAATTTATTTCATTCAAATTTGTACGGCTGAAAAATCGCGTAATTTTGAAATCTCATAAAAAGTCACTCTATGATATTGATTGAACTCGACATTTTAAATTTTTCGTTAGCTGTTTTGGAATAAAACCAAACTGTAGCATGCTGTGCTACTAAAGTCATTTGTGAATTATACTGAATCGCCGTACTTGTGGCAAATCTATCAAAACCGCCAGCGATTAATCAAAAATTACAATACATAGCATTTACATATGCATATAGTGTATTGAACTCATAGAGTGATAACCTCATGCTACGATTAACAAATATATCTTGATGTCATAGTGTAGAATTCTCTATACTGACACACGACGTTTGTCATATCATCTCAAATACTGTCATTGATAATATAACAAGACTGGTATATCTCTGTTTAAACTAGTAGATGATAAGAAAAACGACAGAACTCTGATCTCTATAGATCAGAGTTCTGTCTCTAGAACAAACAGTTGAGATTCTGTGAATGCTATCATATGGCAAAGAACAAACAAATCCTGATAAAAATTTCATGCACAAAGACTCAATGGTTAGAAATGTTTATCAGGTGGATGGTTTATCGTGGCAAGTTTTCGATTCCAATATCAAGTATTAGAAATTGATTGAAGAAAACTTCATCATGTGAGTCATAATAAGGATATTTAGCTTTAAAATTATATTGTAATTATCCTTACAGACAATAAAAAATCGACAGAGTTAAACTCTAAAGAGAAATTTTGACAAGTTCTTTAGTAGAAAATAAATTCTTTCAGGTAAACACTTTTCAAATTATGACAGCTGTAAAAACTTCTTTGAAATATTAAATTACGCTCTGAACTATTACTCAAAATTATAAATTAGTTTTATGCGCATGCTTGAACAATCTTGAGTAAACGATAATTTTATTCGATAACTTTCTTTATTTCTTTCGTCAACATTCTCACGTATAATCCGTTTAAGCTCCTGTCACACATGACACAAAAGATAGCTTTAGTTAGATCTCAGAAAAAGAGAATAACTGTTTCTTCTAAACTTCAATCCATCTGTGAAGTCAAACTATCTTGGCTTGTATCAAAATTATACTGTTTTTCTGTATAGTGGAAATAATTTATCTTTCCAACTATATCTAATAACTATATCTATAACCAATTTATCTTTACAACTGGTTGATGAAACTCTTCGAATTTGCAGTCAACGACATTTATTAAAAGAGTTACAAAAATTAAAACATTTCTCCAAATTTTGAAGTCATGATAAGTAAAGTAGATTAACTATTAATAAATTAATCAAATTATCTTGAAGTGTCACATTTATATGTTGATTTTTAAAGAACACAGAAAGTTGACTTGAGGAATATTTTAAAGGTTCTGAAAATCCATAACTTCAGCAAGATGTTGTATATGAACGGAAGTCCGAAATCGTGATAGTCGAGTAATTAGTCTAATGTCGAAATTGCACTGTTAAAAGAAATATTGAAAAATAACGGGAAATAACCACATTTCCTCAAGGAATAATACCTAGAAATTACTAGATCAAGGATTTTTAAAAATAATCCAACGAATTCTCTGTATTGAAGCCTCTCTTCTCTGAAGAAAGAAGCACTGATCAAAGTTGTCTGCCATTTTAACATCATCCTGAAGTTCTGATGAATTGACTCTTGTTCTCATTCTGTGAAAGAGCATTAAAAGTGTGCAACAAAAGACGCGTAAAAATAGCTGGAATACTAACTTGATCCTTTTACCACGCATCCCCCTCCTCTCTCAAGTCAATTCTCTTTAACCACTGCGGATTCTGAAGCAAGAATTCCGTCGACAAGAAGTCGTGTTGGCAAACAACAATTAAAAGAACCGTTTGTCATGCCTAATTTATTGCACCAACGACAGACAGCATGCAACAGTTTTGGCCCAGAAGTCATCTCTGTCTTTTGCATCTTTCACGCCCAACGCAACTGAGAGAAAACAAATCCAATCCAACAAAATTTCGGAATGTTTATCAAACTCCGCTCTTTTTCGTTTCCCGTCCCTTTCGCTTTCTTTTATTCGTGGTAATCTCATTTTATTTCTAAAAGTATACCTGGGTGTCTAGACGCAGTCTAATGTGCACGGAAACCTTCCAGACGTCCTTGGCTGGAATAAAGTACCGCATTGCGCGCCCTTGTCAAAAAGAAGAGCTGGATGATGTGATGAAGAAGAGAGAGACAAAGACCAATCGTTTATTTAACGAAGGAGAGATGAATTTATACCGCTTTCCATCTCCTACGGGAGCCGCACACATGTGGGGGCAAACTAACGAAGTAGGTCGACCAGGTTTTGCATTGTCAATACTACCGGAGGACGGATGACTTGCCATTAACGGTGTGATGAGACGGGAGTTGTTGTTTTCTTTTGCTTTCAAAGCGGCAGAGTTTGTTTGTTTTTCCCTTGTTTGTTTATTGCTGCTTCGGAAGCTGTGGAGAAGTCTTACCAGGTTCGTCTGCGCTCTGGATAATTGCGGCGTCTCGAATTTCAATTTGGTGAAGAATTGGTGTGTTGCGTGAGTTAATTGAAAAGACTTTCTTTGGGATGAGACTCTTTTTAAATACTGTCATTGATCTCTTGTTGAGTTTGTCTGGATGAGTGTCGGGTGTTGACAAATTTTCTCTTGTCTTTCGAATCTTTGTGTTGTTTAAAAAATACAAAACTCATCACCAACCCGCCAATGGCTCTTTATTTGTTCATAGTTCATCTCTGGATGAATTCAGTGCATTTATTTAGAAACAGTTGCACAGGAGCCATAAAACTTCCAGAACAGCATCGCATATTTTCTGTGGAAACAACAAAATCTATTCATGCTCTCCTGATACGCACCAGATCAATCTAAATTTGGAATCTACTATGCATCTTGCAGAAGGAAAAGAGCATGACGCCACTTCACAACGTAAGACAACATGTTATATGACATGCTATCTTACGACTGTAATGTGACTGTGACGTCATTAAATTGACTTCATTAAAAGTTGATGCTACACAAAATGTGATGGAACTGGATGCATTTTATTTTATAACGTAAATAAATGTTTGTTTTGCATGTTTAATTGTCAATTTAGTTATTTCGAAAATTCAATTATGACTAGATATCCACGCACTCCACGGCTCGGAAGTGGATGTTGCAGACTCATTTCCAATTGCAAACTCAACTTTATTTTACTTTACTACTTTTAAATGTACGCCTCTCGTTTTGAAAAATGATTTGTATCTGTCATCATCTCATCGTTGCTCCTTAAAAAATTAACCATTTTCTTTTATTGCCCACGCCGACCCTGCGTACCCAAAGGATGTAAAGCTTGTCACGAGTCGGCGTGAAATTAGCCATTTACAACTTTTTAAAAATACTTGTTAGATATCATCTCTTTTAGCTGCTCTTTAGATTGACTGTCTTACTATATAAGCTTTTAACAAATTTTGCGTGCCCGGCAAGTTCATGTACCTTATATTGAAAACTACTCATTAAATATGCAATTTTTGTAAATGTAGACTGAGACATAGATGAAATGATCGGCATTTTTTATTGAACGCATATTTCCCACTTAGCTCTGAATGACGGAAAGCTTGGTAAAACAGTTAAATCATAATTTTCGAGAGACGCTTTATTTTTATTTGTATTATTATGGTTCCTTTATATAAAATTAAACACATAAAAATTCGCTGGAACAAACATATCCCATTATTACCAAAAGAGTTAAATACATTTTGATAGTAGATATTTTATAACAGATAAATTTTGGAGGATTTGTTTTCTCAGAAATTTCTTTTAGTTTATCAGAAGTCAGAAGTTTCAGTCGGAAGAAAATAAATATTCAATATGAGCGCAAATGTGAAATTCTTTTCACTCATCTGTACTTCAAGAATAAATCGAAATGGTCTCAACATAATAAAAATAATGATTACTGTGAAACATTTCCTTAACATGCCATACAGAATATTATACTGAAGAAACTGGCAATGGTCTTGAGCGCAGTTTTTCTCTCGGAGATTTGTTCTAGTACTATAAAATAAACTTTCAACTGTTCAGTACATTTTTTTCTGTTTCTTAAGAAAAATAGTTGAGAGCAGTCTAGTCATAAATTATGCTTTACATACATTTAAATAAGTGTTATCGAAAGTCATTCACCAAAAATATCCGCTCCCATTTATTGCTGCCTTTTGTAAGTCTCTTCCACTGCCTTTGGGTTTTCCCTGTATATCTAAAGAAGCTATAAAAAAGAAAGGTCTCAAATCATTAATGGAAATTCCTCGCTTTCACAAGGCTTTCAGGACAGGAATTTTGGTAAGGCTTCGGTAAAAACTGGTCTGTGGGACCTTTACGGGCCTCTGACTGCCATTTTAGTATCTCGATACGAAACATCGACGGTTGTAGGGCTTTGAAACAAATTACGATAAAAATTGTTTATCAGTGAAATTTTTCCAATTTTAATATTTTTTAAAAAATTAAACTGTTCAAACTTTTTGAGATAGATTTTGCATCAAAGTTAGTCAATAAGTCTCTTATATGTTTTAGAATCTCCAAAAATAATGGTAAAATAATTGAAACTCAACTTACAAGCCTCGTTAAAAGTTATTGAAAGAAAAAAATAAAGGGAGTTAAAATTAGTTGTTGTGGCAGAGAAAATTCCCGCTTCTAAAGTTGAAATTGTATAATTTATACTAATTAAATAATATAAATAAAGTAAAATCAACCTTTAATATGGCTGCCATTTTGGTAAGATTAGTCCCCATCAACCTAAACAGCCATTCTCTAAATAACTTTTAGTTTTAGTAATCACTTTGCACCTCTCAAAAACTTCTCATCTGAAGAGTGATAGTTGCCTTCTAAATAATTAATTCTGAGGCAGTTTAAAGTTATTTTTTATAATGTGATAACTTGGTGTTTACGTAGAGACGTAGATAGCAAAAATATGACGGCAACAAATAAATGATTGTATGATCTTCAAGCTAGCGGCACAACCGAGTGTCAGCCAAGTGGATGATGCTAGCAGGAATGAGAAAACTGCTTTTGTTCCTAATTCATTTCATTTGGCATTTTGATGCACAGTAAATGATAGAGCAATAATTGTGAAAGTAATGGAATGAATTTGTAGAAAATAATGCATGAAAAATGGTAGCATAAATGATGTTACTTTTGGATGTCTTTCTAAATCAAATATGTCCGTTTATATTCAACCAAACTTCCCAAACGGGAACTACAGAAATGGGGATAAGAATTATTCTTCAGAACTTTTCATAATGGTATAGTAACCCGCAAAGACAAATTCCAGTTCGATAGTCAGCACTCAGTGATGGACTTTAAAAATTATGGTAATTAATTTCATACCCAGATTAAGTGCCCACCAAAAGTAAATGGTGTGTTTTGCTGCCAATTATACAATTTTTTTAAATTTATTCTTGAAAAAATTAAAAATCAGTTTACTCTTTATTTAATTTATACTCTTTTCATTTGGAGGTAGCCAAAAAGTTCCATAAAATTATGCTGTTTGGCAGAAAGCATTCAATCTAGCTGCAAGAGAGTCAAGCTTTCTGCAGCACATCATTGTGTCAAATGAAAAGTTGCTGTTCTGTTTATCAAAACCTGGACATTTCATGAAAGTTCTGCAAAACTTATTTAAGTTTTACATGTTGTTTTGTCTAGTATTTAGAATGGCAATATGCTATGAACATATTTCTTCAGTCCGGACATTTGCAGCTTGTTGTCGTTACAATTATTGCAATCAGAAGAAATCATCAAACACAGAATATTTTTATAGATGTGCCAACTGGTTAAGGGCGTCACAGGAAGATGAAGAGACCAACTAGCAACAATCCAATCATGCGACTGCTTTTGATATAATTGTCATGGCAATGCAGTTAAGATATCGAAAACCATTGTAATGCCGAAAGAAAATACATTAATAATCTTTTAATAGTGTATTCAGGAGTCCATATTGGGAATTGCCATGTTAAATTCTTTGTTCTTAAATAAATAATTATTAAATGAAATTAAATCAGTTATAAACAATGCCTGTAAAAACAGTTTTCAATACAATCAATAAGAATAGCTTTTGTAAATTTTGGCGATTAGCTGTGAATACGAAAGAGTCTTTGCATAATAAAAAAGCGTCTGTGGAATTCAATCATATTGCGTGGAAAAAAATATCACATCAAACATAAACATAGAGAAAAAATAAAGGATTCTTACTTGTAGTCCGTAAAGAGCTCTAATTTGATTCCTAAAAGCATATTCTCTGTGTGTTGCCTTCTGTGGCGGCTCGTGTTGTGTAATCTTGGGGGTGATGTTCCTAATGCGCATCTTTAATCCTTCAATGCGCAACAATGCATATTTGAACCACTTACAATTTTTGTCTTTTTTCAGTAACTTTAAGTAGTTTTATATTTAATGAATAGCCAATAACAGCTTTTCTTCAAATAGGTAAGTATTTTAGCAAACTAATTTTTAAAAAAAATTTAAGCTCGAAATTTGTTTATCCAGTTCCGTTTTCTGTATTCCTTACTACATTTTAAAAATTAACATTAAAATGACAGTACAGTACAGAAATAAAATAATTTTCTTATTAATTAACGAGAAAAAGTTTTATGGTATAACTAATATAAACAGAATCATAAGCTAATACTATTTATTAGTATCATTAAAAATTAGTTAAATATGAAATCCATTCTTGTTTTGTTTTCAGCGAAAGAACAAAAACACCATCTTGATTCTTGTGCGACGATTAAAAAATTTTGTATCCATTGAAATCAAAACAGCTACATATAATCGTATCCCTATTCATATTGTGTGCGTCAGAAAATATTTTATTCTTTTCTTAATGTTAGAAATCTGAGTTCACCCTCTGATGTATTATGTAGTAACGGGAATTGTCAAGAAGAGAAAAAAATGATTAATTTATTCTATTATATCTATCTAAAGGTGGACTGCGAAAATTTAAATTGGGAATATACATATCAAAATTCTTAACTAAATCTTAATTTATCAAATCTTAATTTGGGATAATGAATCATGATCCCAAATAGAAAGGCACAGAATATTAGGGTTCACGAAAATTTTGAAAACATATTTGTATCGCAAAAAAAATTTCTATTATGTATTTCATCAGCATTTATAACTAAAAATTAGTAAAAAAAAAACTTTTGGATTGCAAGAAATTTCATTACCAAAAAAAAAAAATTTTCAATTAAATTTTTATTTATCATTAATTATCTTTCATTTCTTTATTTCTTTTCAAAGTTTTAGAACGCGAAAAATTTTCCGCTCGAGAAGACTTTTAAAACTCCGTTTCTAATGTCACGGGAACTGTCGACTTCCACAGTACCTTTTCAGCTTAAAAATATGGTCGGGAAGGCCTGCGCAGTCTTACTGCGCAGGCGGAATTCGGAGCTGGAAAATATCCACAGTTCCCGTTTGAATTGCTACTTTCTCCTTTGCGCTTCTTCTTCGCGTAGTAAAAAAATAAGATAGAGAACTTCGTTTTCTGCGTAGGTTTTTCTTCGAGTTTCATTTGAATATCGTAATCATTTAATACAAAATTGCGTTAGACTGCTGATAAATTTAAATATTAAATCCGAAATAAAATAAATTGATTAAATTTACCTAATGGAAAAGTTGGAGGTGCTGCAGTACCGCAGTCCACACGAGCCGCCACTGGTTGCCTTATGTATTAAAAATAAGGAGATTTTTTAAAGAAAAAATCATACACAGAACTAATGCATTCATTTGACGAAAGTCAAGCTTCTTACAGAAAAATTTCCCAATTGTTTTTTAGTCCATTCCGAACATGTAACTCTTGAGAAAGTATGTTGGAATGGATTCCTTGTTCGTTTTCAACAGTTTTTTCAGGTTGAATTTCTTTGGCTTTTTGCTTATTTGGAATGGTTTTTTTTTGTCTTACTTTGGTTTTTGTATGCAGCGGCATATTGCGCGCTACTGAAACATTGTCATAATTTTGTAATATTTTTGAATTTGTTTTAATTGTTAATTGCATTTTATTTGATTTTACTCTTTATATTCTAATGCATTCATGGTACAGTACATACATGAACTAATATATTCATGGTAAGCCTACATTATCAAAAAAGTTGTATAAAACTTTAAAAAACATTTTAAGCAGTAAAAAAATAATCTTTTTGTAAAATTAGGCTAAATTATATCAATATACTTTTTAAATCGAAATAGTTCAATTATTAATACGAAAAATGTTCCATTATTCGTATAATGGTGTGGCTTGAAATATTTTACAAATATTCTATGACAAACTTTTCAAATCGATGCATAATTCTAGCCCTGGAATTTCGTATTATTCTCTCAAAAAAGAATTCATAAGACCCTCGTTAGTTCATAAAAAAAAGTACTTGAAAAACAGGAAGGAATCAAAGAATATTAGCTTGCTTTGAAACTTTTACTCTTACAAAATTAAATCAGATTAATAATGCCCTAAGCAAACTTCTCGCAGAATCCAATTATAGCTTCTTTGTGATGTAATTTCTTTTTCTCGCGGTACACACAGATTATTCAGAAAGTTCTTGATGCAATTTAATGAGAAAAATATATACTTTCAATAATTTGAGTGATTTAATTTTGTATCTAGTAGACTTGCTTTTTCCGATACTGGAATGCCTTAAACCTCGGATAGATATTCTGCATAACAATTTTATACACTTATGGTGATATAGGATAATTTGTTTTTAGAGGGTTCTGAATGTACTATGCATATGAATAGATATTATATTTTTACCACATGAATTTGTTTATTTTCAATATGTTCTTTAATAAGTCTTCCCTTTTACTATTATTATAATCTCGTCTCTATTGAAAGCGGTGCATATTTTAAAATTCGATAAATATGAAAATATTGCCAGTCTTCGCTTTATTTTTGGGAGTGACTTTTTATAAAATAACTATTAATGAAAACTAAAAAATTCATGGCATAATAAATCAACACGATATCAACAATAAAAAGTTTATAATGAGATGAGTAAAATATTTGAGTCAAAAACACCAATCCAAGATAATAAGTAAGCAAAATGCAAGTAAAGTAAATACAAGTAATACAAAAAAATTAATAAACATAACAAGTAAGCAAAGAAAATTAATAAGTAAATAAACTAAACACGTTTTAGCTATATCCCCGGCATAATTAGTAAGCAAAATTAAATTGAACAGACATCAGGCATTTCGATTTTGTTTGGTTTTATAGAGAAAACTTACAAAAGCAGTTGTGATGCGAATCATTTTTGGAAAGATTATTTTAAAATAGTTTTTCTAAAAAAAACCAAGAGAACAAAAATAAACTTTTTACAATGCGTTTTTCAACATTATGAAAGTAGTCTGAGAACTAACTATAAAAAGTCTTCTATTATACGCATTGCTGGCAAGATGTGGAAAAAATTAATATATGTTTTTGAAGAAATTTAACTCTGCTTTTAATAGCAAATTTATAAGCTCACTCTCAATATCATGTTTAAAATAAAGAATAGCCAATACTCTTTTATGACTTTTGATACCTTGTCTAGCCTACACAGTAAAGATAAAAATGGATATCGATAAAAAAATGTATCATGAAGAAGCTTTTTCAAAAATTTTACAACGTTATGTAAAAATAAAATTATACTTTATTTTTCTCATGAAAACAAGATAGTACATTCTCTAACCATGACATCCTTAATTCGAACTTATGTTACTTAATTAAGAAATATTACGTATTTTTGAATTACTTATACATTCTGCATGCCTCTCTGTTACATTGGTTGGTGAATTTCATATATCGAAGAAAAATCAGCCTATGTCTCTAACAAATAATGAATGTTAGTTTTATTTGTAGACCGGATAGTTATTTCAGATAAGCATGCTTTGTTTGAAACATTTTGAAAACATTCATAGACATTGTGAAGAAATGAAAAACTCTGAAAATAGTATTATCCTGATAAACTTGCATCTTCACAAGGAAAATGTTTACACGATTTAAGAAGAATAGGGAATTAATTCACCTTCGAATAATAATTCGTAAAAAAATTCAATGGTAGACAGCCAGATGTCTCTTATAGCAGAAAGAGTGGTGAAGTTTTCCCTGCAAAACCAGCCTTTAGACTGCTTAATCTAAAGAGGAATGATTGCTTTTGGAATACAAGAATCATTCCACAATTTATGCCTTTGCAAATCTTTTCCTTTCTCTTAGCTTTGGCTACTTACCTTTTCTAATAACCTTGCATTCCTTGTAAATCATAAAAGAAATATTTATGTGGTAGTTTTAAATTAATCTTATTTAAGTTATCATCTTTGGTTGTATTATACTTGAAAGCATATTCTTCAGAAATATTTAAACTAATATCTTTTATCCTGCAAAATCACTTTTAGTGTTTTTCAAATATAGATACACTCATGAACCAAATTTGAAGATAATCCAAAGTTAGAGAGCTGTACTGTATTGTATGAAACATGATGAATCTTCTTTATAAAAACAACACATTTATTTGACGATTTTTCACAATGACAGACATTTTACACAAACTATGTACAACACGCACACTGTATTCATTGACATCGAATTCTTTTTCAAAAAAAGAAAAAAAACATTTCTTTTTCTGTGTTGCTAGGTAACATTCGCTAAAGACAAATATGGCATTGCCATTCCATTTTTATTATCTTTAGAAACATATTGGTGCCAAACGATTTTTTTAAATTAATTTCTTTTACCGCCAAACGATATTTTTTAATTTAATTAATTTCTTTTCTTAAAAAAATTAATAATAACTCTTGGCATTAATAATTTTACGAATATATTTTTATTTGTTACATATATCACAAAGCTTTCTGAGAAGGACAGTTTTAAGTATGATTCAGTTGGATTTTCACAATTTTACTATTCATATTTGATCTTCGAAAGAAACGCTTATCTATCTTTGCTTTCGCTTGTTCAATTCATTACATTCTCAGCTTCATTTCGAAAGACCGATCAAACTGAAAAGATTTTTAACACTATTTAACAAGTTCTATGGAGGAAAAATATAGAATGTTATTAATTTTGCATTGATTTTTCCCTTTTATCAAAGGAAAATATTATTAATAATTATTATTATCCTCAAAGAACTAGCTGTATTTTCTTGTACTTCTTCTTAAACTGTTGTTAATATTAGATAATTTCATTCTGGAAGGGGAGGGTAAAAGTTCTGTATTTCAAAATGCTAAAAAAAGAACAGAAAGAGAGAGAGAAAAAGAAGACGGCGGTTCTAGATGTGTTGCAATCAATCGGAGTATTTCAGTTCTGAGTAAATAAATACATTGCATGCTTTACATAATTTTTAATCATATTTAAAACATTTCAAAATTAAAACAGACGAAAATGTGCAGAACAAAGGAGCGTTATATTTCCAAATGCTAAAAAAAGAAAAGAGAGAGAGAAGAAGAAGAAGAAGAAAGACGACGACTCTAGGTGTGTTGCAATCTTTCGGCGTATTTCAATTCTGAGTAAATAAATACATTGTATGCTTTACACAATACGAACTAATTTATAGCTTGAGGTTTATGAGTTGCAAATCCAGTTACACAAGTCATTACAAGCCTTTTATACAAAAGCGTCATAAAATTAATTCTATCTCAAGAACAGATTCAGTTTGTACAGACATGCGACAGACTTCACTTTAATTGTTGCTCTGTCTGAGCGTGTCACTTAATCCTTTTTCATTGCCAGAAGCCTAACAGTCTGTAATAACATTCGTGAGTCAAAGAATTAAGATCGGTAACGGAGCAATTATATGTAAGAAAATAATTAATGTATAACTTGTCTTCCTTTCTTTCATTCATTTATGTCACAGTGTTTGTTTAAAGCAGATTATAACTTTAACCGATGATTTGTAAGGCTTAAGTCTGACAGAAGAATAATAAGATTCAGAAAAGTAATTAAATTGTTAATTTTTTATTTGGTTTAGAAATGCGTCGCACTTAAATAAATAATACTCTTGATTATTGATTTGACAAAAAGTGTGAAATGATAATTTGGCTATGAGTTAAGATATGTTATTAGGTTAATTTTTCAGTTGTATATTCATTTATAATCTTATTAAAATGAATAAAATGAATTTCTGATGTACCAATTTCATTGGAGTTATAAACAACCTTTATTGGATAATTTCGGTAAGAAATCATTTTGCAATCTTATAGCTGAATGTTTTCTGTTTCATCTTGCTGAAATTTGGAAACAAAGAACTTTCGTTTCTGATTCTGGCTGTAATCACTTTTAAAATATGCAATTAGGATGGGTTAACTAACGAATGATTTTTTAAATGGCACAGAAAGCTGGAATTTTGAAGAAACTCGATATTTAATGTAAGTCGTCATACAAAATGGAAAAGGGAAAATGTGCTCGATGCTTACTTTTAGGAAAGAATAATTCATGTTATTATATATACATATATAGGACATATTGAAGTAAATATATTAGATTGAAGGATATACACTCTTATAATTTGCTACAAATCAATCTGACATTTGAAATTACACATAATGTTGCATCATACAGGTTTATTTTCATTGGTTTTCATTGGAAGAGAATAAACTTGCTTCTACAGAATTAAATGGGAAAGAAAAGGAAAAAGTCTGGTTGAACCGAATGAACTAAAGATTATTTCAAAAATTCATTATTACTGTATATTATTCCTTTATTACTTATGATAAAGCAACTCAAAGAGGAATTGGAAAGATAATTGTTTGATGAAAGATAAAACAGATTAAAATCTTCCAAACTTGCAAACTTATATCGTATAAATACAAAATTTACAAACGGATAGGCAATTTGAATCAGAACCTATTCTTTTTCAAAGTTGCATTTTTTTTAACGTCTACAGTTTTCATTCAATAATTTAAAGTTTAAAATCTCTGTAACCCTTAAAGAAAACGAACGTAATTTCGTGTTGTTTTAAGTTTATCAAAGACATACATAATTTGTTATTTTAACTACACTTTCAGTCAATCGTGAATCTTTCCTTATTATGGAAAAATGAAATTATTATGTCCCGTTCCACACACTATTTTTTGTTCTAGTTGCATTACCCGTTTCCATTTAAGCGTGATAAAATTGAAAATACATATACTATTAGAAACGCAAAATACCCACGAAGTGTTTATGCTCTGCTTTTGGAATTCTTCTTCCAGAGAAGAATGATCTTCACTGCTTGAACTCCGCGTTCCTCTGGCCACCCATCAGCCCAGTTTCGAGAAGTTACGTAAATTTAGTTTCATCATTAGACATCCACGTGAATGTATACATTGCATTCACCAAACCGAGCTCATGGGTAGAAGGAATAATAATGATTCCACGTCCGCATTTGCATAAAAGACATAACCTATTGCAACCTACCGCAGGAAATATAGGTCATGGCATTAGCAATGTTAATCAAAAATGACTTTTCTTAATTTTGCTGATCAAAGTGGGTCACCTAGTCATTCGCTTTCTACCCAGTAATCTATTAGCACTCTGATCGTAATATCATTTCGAATCTGTGATTTTTTTTAATTTCGAAATCTTTTATTACGTATATTATGACATTGAATCATATTTCCGACAAATGTGAAGCATCATAATAAATTATTTATTTATTTATAGTAATACCTTCAGTACACTAATTATTGACTGCATAATTAATTTTTGCCTATTTACAATCATCAAAATCATTAATTAATCAAACGAATTAATTGATTGGAGAATTGCAGTGTCAAATTAGAATCTGCCGCATCGACGTATGAGTAAAAAAAAGTAACACTATCACCATTTGTATTGAAGCAAATATTAAATAATTAAAATGCCATATTTGTTATTTTGATGAACTTATCTGTATTTTTTTCATCGTATACATGAATTTTCTCACTTTCTGTTAGATTTCGTATGCATATTTTATTAACTTTTGTCATATTTTGTAACTAGTCTTTTTTTATTGTTTAAAGGCATAGATGAAACCAGCAGAAGTGACTCGGCTTTCTCCTATGTTTTTACGGTAAAGTGTGTTTCGTATTTAGTTTCGTGGAATACGTTTGATGTTTAAACCACATACGAAATTCCACTCATCTAGCTATTTTGGTTTTTGAGGTATCGTGTTCACATTCATACAGAAGAATAAACAAACACAGAAAAAGAATTCCAAAATTTTTTGTGCTACCCTAGAGAGATCTGAAACAAGAAGATCCATCAAAGTTTCGAATTCGAATTTTTTGACAATTACTACTTTCACTTTGTATACTTCGTACACGTGAAAGTAAAAACTGTATACCTTATTATGGACAGCCTCAGTATAGTGCAAAAAAATCGATAATTAAAATAAACATGCTTAAACCACACATGATTCTATAAAATTCATGAATTTCGTTTGAAATCTTTATAATAGGAAGTATAGCTTTTTACTTTCTCGTAGTATACAAAGAGAAAGTATTGTAATCGTCAGAAAATTCGAACTCGAGATTTTGACGGATCTCCACGTTTTAGACCTGAGTCCGAAAAACACAATTTTCGAATTATGTCTGTGAACACGATAACTCGAAAACTATTAGAGCTATGGAGATGAAATTTGGTATGTGGTCTTTAAACATAATTTGTAGTTTCTATCAAATTTTGGACAAAATCTGTCAACGGGAAGTCTGTCTGTCTGTATGTCCGAAGTCATGCGAACACTATAACTCAAAAACTTGAATAGCTAGATGGCTAAAATTTGGTACACAGTTTTATCGTCATGAATGTAGGTCCGTATAAAATTTTGGGCCAAATCCGTCAAAGGATCGACTGTCTGTCGGTCTGTATAATCGCATCTCCAACGAATCCGCTGTCTCCACGTGCATGCGTACATAACGCAATTTTCTGTGCACGATATTTATTGATTCCTGCTTGGCGCTTTTGTTTTCATCCGATTCTCCATGCGCATGCGTACTTGGTAGCAATCTGTGCACGCGGAAAGATTGTCCTTGAGCCAAGAAAGAGTAGAAATCGGTACGCATTTAATCGGAACGCATCTCTTTAAATTTGATTTTTTACCTAAATATTTTCTGATAGTCATTGGATCCTGGGTTACAATAGGTTCGAATATTTTTATCCACGCGGGGGAGGGGAAACAGCACCTTTTTCGAGAAGTATACGAGAATGTTTAGGGGAGACCACACATGCTGGTTCACTTACAAAACGTCTAAAAGCTTTATAACTTTTAAAATTTATATGTCTTTATAGACAGCATTCAGTAGAATCTGTTTACGATACTTAGGTTTGCAAGTGTTACCATTTTCACAAGGAATGCAAAATTTGCTCTCAAATTCATCTTTTGACGAGGGACTAACTACGCAAAAAATAAAAACTCTGTTGGTGTTTCATTATATGAAAAAATTTAAATAAATCTTTTTTTCAAAGCCATTTTACTTCAACAAAAGGATGCTGATTGCATTTTTTAATATATATGAATGAAATCATTCAACAAAATAGGAAAAATCTGAAATTGATAAAAACATATTTGAATTGAATTTAAAAATATATTTTTTGCTGTTAGAAATCACTTTATTGCTTTTTATTCCTCAAAAATTATTTTAATTAAATAAAAACCTTTCCCAAGACGAAAAATAGAAGAATTGTAATGGAATAATAGTGGATAAAAAGAAAATAATAAACATTTATGGGATTATTTTATTTTCAATTTGAATAGAAATTAACAGCAGAGGGTCGTATGATGCCATTAAGATATAAGGAAATGTCTTTTAAACCAAAACTTTTCAGAAGAATAATTTGAAGCTGTAAAATTGAAGTTTTTCTCATTATTATAAAATAAATTCGAAATGACTTTTCCTAGGGGAACGCATAAAATGAATTTCTTGAAATACATACTAATTTTACTATCGATTTTATTAACTAGAATAAATTAAATTAAGGATGCATTTAGTTTTATTTGTTTTCAAGTATCCAAACGGTTTTTTTTCATTTGTTGTTTTGATATTCTTAATATAAAATGAGGAAAATTTCTAAAAAATTATTCATCAGATTTTCTCAAAACTTTTTCAATAAAAACGTTCTCGTTTTTCTTACAACGGATAATCGTTGACTCCAATTTTCAGCTCAAGAAAAATGAAAATGTATTCAATATTTCTGCGATTCCTGTTAGTACGTTAGTTAGTAGTGTTAGCTATAAATATTAAGTAGCATTAACAATTCGTATTTATTTTAAATACATATATTAACTCTTACATGTATTTATTTTAAGTTTTTTCAAATATTAATAAATTAAAATCTAGGTTTCATTTCTTCACTTACCTATTTCTTAACTTTATCTAATTAAGAGTCTCATTTTCAAAACTTTGAGGATTCGCTTTCCTTTTAGAATTTTCACTTTGCCAGTCTAAAAAGGATGCAGCTTTTTTTTCAGATCATGCTTATTGTTATCCATTAAAACTCTAATCCAAACTCGATACTTTTATTCATAGCATCCTTTTAAATTTTCCTGTGCAATCACTTTAAAAAAAGAAAAATTATTGTCGAATTAAACATCATTTGAAATAATAAAAATAAATAAAAATTCTGTAATTTTCATTATCTCTTGCCACTTATTCATTTTAAACAGATTAAATATTGCAATGATTTTGACCCCAAATTTTAAAGTTTACCTACTTTTGTCAGCAGGTATAAAGCTATTCTGTCCATTGTATTTTTAAATATAAAAAGAAGGAGAAAAGCCCTGGTCTTCAAAACTATCTAAGAGAAAGTTCAAAAAAAGGTCGAAAGATTATGAATTATTATTCTTTAGTCATAAAAATAGCACAGACGAAATGTAAACAAATTCCGTGCAGAAACTCTGCGGAATTTTATAAACCAGATAGCCATATAATATCTCAAACCATTCTTTACTATTCTATTTCTTCTTTTTATTTCCCTTCTTTACGATGCCTTAACAATCACCGATGGTCAGTACAAACAAAGCTTGCGTTGTAATTTATTTCAACTAGCAGATTCGAATTCGAGTTTTATTTGTCATATTATGCAACTTTCTCTTTAAGATATAAGAGTGGAAACCCATAATTTCACGTACGGGAAGAGCAATCCATCTTTCCAGTGTAGCAAGTGTCAAGATGCCTTTTGGGACGTTAAAAAAGAATCCCTAGACAAAGAAAAGCACAAAACAGACTTTAAAAAGCGGCGAAACTGAAACGGCGTTATCTGTTTTGGCTGTTTGCCCCTCACTAGACGTGACTATTTCTTAGAATTTCGGCATCGTTTAAGAAATCTCCAAGACCCTCAAGGCTACATATTTACATGGAGACTCTATACAAGGTCGCCAACTGCGGTTTGTCACTATGAATAATCAAATTTCTTCGTAATCTTCCGTTTTAAATCGTCTGTGGCGATACAAAACACAAACATGTGAGTAACTAACTGGGCACAAGTGAACTAGATATTCTCTCTGTCTCGCTTTCCTGTTTTGCTTTCTTTGCCAAATTTCAATGACATTTAATTTTGCAGGAAATAGTGTCAAGAGTGTCACGGTCGTGTGCTGAAAAAATGCTTCTAGTTTCCATGAAAAACGGGGCATTTAGCGCAATTCCAAAGCAGGCTCGATTTCTGTAATTAGATTATAATTTCTGGGAAAAGGCACCTCGCTCATTTCGGAGGGTGACAACAACACAATAATAAACACTTTCATAATACAGCTTTTTGTTTTAGTATTGTGTGGTTTTCATCATAGCTTCAGAGTATGCTATTTTAGTTCAGTCAGAATAACGTCACGTTTTGAAGCTACATTAGGGCTGTCTTGAGATGGACATCATAGTTTTGAACTGTGGTCAGATGAGGAGCCGAGACACCATTGCCCAAACCTCTACTCTACAAACGTATGAGGACGCTCGACTCTCGATGGCAAATTGAAAGTATATTTGTCTCTCATACTCGGAGGAGTTTCAGAGGAATTGGTTTTCGAGTCCTTAAATGTCCGATCCTGAAATCGATTCCTTACCACTAGCCCATCGTGATCCAATCAGAGGGTATAGAAACTTCTAGCGTTAGAAAAATTAATTACAAATTACCCTTGCTCTTTCCTAAATGAAAAAAATAAAATATTAATATGAAAACATCAGAAAAAAATTAAAGAGTTTGGGGTTATTTTAAATTACAAATAAGATAAAAAACATTTAAGTTCGGCATCATAAGTATTGCTTAGCAACGGATTCGGAAACCCTCCGCGCTTTTGCGCATGCGCCGGGCTGAGTTATTTCCATCAAAATAGGGGAAGCTGAAGAATGGAAGGGTGATGTTTACATTTTACTGAGCGTGATCTAACAAAGAACTCCGGAAATGCGCTCATATGACTCATTGCCTGACACTCCTTTCCGGTGTAAAATCGTCCAAGAGTGCTAGTCTCGGACCAATAGCTACAGATTCTCTATTGCAGGTAAGTTTTATAAAATAAAACATATTTGCCCTCATTTGGGTAAGATAACAATATCCATAACGGAAATATCCATGGTTTGTATTATGGGTTGCGAAAAACAATATTAGAAAGTAGATCTTTGGGCGATATTTTAGCTTTGTGATTTTGAAATGAATGGACTCATTTTACTGCACAATTACAAGAAAACTGTAAATTCATTTAGTTAGCAAGCTTATAGCTCTTCATTTGCTTAACTTTTATGTTTTATAAAGTAGACATTGAATAATTTATAGATTAACGGTTTATTTCTTTTATGTATCTGTCGCATGTTAAATGTTGATAATGGTGCATAATAATGATGTGTTGTGCATTGTCTTTTGAATTCTATCGTTCTATTTCAATACACACTTCCATTGACAACACAATGCTAAAATAATTAGTAATTTGACCTGCCTTAACGGACAAACAAATTTCGGCCACTGGCAGTTCCGAAGAAGGCCAGAAAGTCGATATTCGAGTACAACAATCGGAAACAAGGTACGCTGCTTCATAAAATAAAGGCTAAAACTAAGCAATCCTGGTTGCGAAAGTTCTAAAGTTGACAATAAATGCTCACTTTCCTATACACAGTTTCTTGATTAATAACTAAATAACATTAAAATAAAACATTAATAATAATAAATAAAATAAGAAAAAAGAATAGCAGAGGCCACAAATTAACACAGTACAATACAACAAATCATAAAACAAAGAACACAATCGAGGATACCATAAAGCTATGAGTATTTACAATAAACCACAATGTTATTCTTAACTTCGTAGAACAGTTTAAAGAAGGTCCTATAGTTATATATTGCAGGTAAGTAAAAATAATATTTCACACATTAAAAAGCTTAGTTGAAAATTTTAAAAAAGAATTCTTTCAATTGTTCTATATTATTAATTCTGCTAATTTTGTCATAAGGTTTCCTTGTGATAATTAATTGCTTTTGTGATAAATAAGTGACAGTAGTTTTTATCTATTTATTCTTTTCAGTGTATCTAGCTGGAGCTCTGTTATTAAATAAACAAGGAATAAAGAAAGACTCTTGTGTGTTGTTAATCGAAAGTTCGTTCTCATTTATATGTCGTTTCCATTTATACACCGGTTCATAACAGTCCCGATTTATTCGTATTCATTGTAATTTTAAAGTACTTCGTTTATACGATGCATAGCTTCGGTATACGTCGTTTTCCCCCGTTCTAAAATGCGAAAATTTTCTCTTTTCTAGTATATAAATTGTGATAAAGATATCATGACTTCGAGAATATTCACAATTGATGAATTAATAGAAGACAAAATGTCTGGTGCTAATTCAAGCGATGATTAAGAAGTTATTCCACATTCCTTTAAAGACGCAGTGGACTCCATTGCATATCTTCGAATTTCATTTGTTTCGTCAAAAGAACAGTGAAGAAACATTCAATGAAATTAATTCGATTCATAATGATGTACTGAATACTCACAGACAATCAGCACATAATACGACGGTTAGAGATTTTCTTAATTAAACGCCTACCTGCATGCACATAAATAGTCTAAAATATGAATAATTAGTAATCAAAGTATGAAATAAAGTTATGATTTTCTCAATTTTAAGATAAATGTTTAATTTAAAATTTAATTATTGATTTTCATAATATGAAGTATTATACTACTACTATCTTAAAAAGCTTTAAAATTATTACTTTTAAATGAATTTTCATTAGTGGCATTAAAATTGTAATATTCAGAGTTATTTAGTAAAATTTCGATTATAAGGTAAGGGGTTAAAATATCGTCTACATTCCTAATATAGCCCACCACGGTTTCTTCTTGATTTTAAGTGGTATTTGGTGGTCACCACTAATAGCCTCCCCCTTCAGTAGTTGTTTGAGGAAACCGTTTGAACCTGTGTTGATTTTCCTTTTTTCTGGGAATTTTTTTCTTATTTTTGTGTTAGCTGAATTAATAATCGTTTCATTACTTGTAGTATAAAGAGTAAACTTCAAATCGAAATGTTATACCATTTGAGGGAGTTACTCTAATTGGCTACATTTTCGTGTAGCTTGTTTTTTTGATTTTCCATCCGATTCAGAAGGGGGATGCCGCCATTTTTGAGTGTTCGGTTGTTCCTAATATCTCCAACTTATTCCCATTATCGCTCTAGTCCTTTGAGGGGCACGATAAAAAATTACCTTAAAAAATGCATGGTTGATGTCCTATCACCTGACAATGCTCCTAAGTTCTTTATTTTAATGTTTTATTTAAGGGAAAAGTGTTAAAAAATACTTTAACTATATTCCTAAAAGTACAAAAAAAGCTGTCTTGTATTACTTTTAATTTTGTTGTGCCTTATTTTTCATGTTTAGTATAGAACATATAATCATAAAAGAAGTTACACTTTATTTTAATCCATTTTAGACATAGGCGATATTAGGAACATATAGTGGGGGATATTAGGAACACTTTTTTTGTAAGAAAAATTCTTAGGTCGCAAATAAAAAGTTTTGCTGTTAGAGTTGTAATTCAGTATGTTTTTGGATAGTAGATTGGAATAATTTGTAGACAAATTGCGCATGAATTAACCCTCTGATTAAAATAATGACTTCTATGGGCGATATTTGGGTTCCCTACCTTACGTCTTTTCATTTATACGTCGTTTTACGTCTGTCTCTTGAAAGACGTAAGAAAGGTGCTTTACTATATTTTATACTTTTAATTTTGGGATCTGAATCAAAATGATCGCAAAATTGCACGAATATCCTAACACAAATGCCCAAATTTTGCTCCCAAACGGAATGTTAGTGTACAAAGCAAGACAAATGAAACCAACCACACACACATGGCAGCAAGTAATAACTCTCCACGTGTCCGAAAAATTCATGACCGCATTATATTTATAGCTGGGTTGTTATAGCGTTCATTGCTTGCCCATTTTTATGACCAAGGTTACGTGCACTCTCTTACTCTCACAGAGTAACTCATTTTTTGTGTGGTTACGACTTCCTTGGGAAATATATCACGGAAACAAGTTTCATTATGTCTCATATGTGACAGGTCAGCATCGCCTGAAAAATACGTAAAACAAATGCTTCGAAATGTTTTACAGAAATTTTGTAACAAGTAGATTGTTTCAAAATCTAGTAAATTTATCGCATAGTAACAAATGTTACTTTTTAATGTAACTTCGTTTTATTCCATATTATTCGTCAATTATTGCGTTCGATTTATGATTCAGAAGTTCTTTTAAACTTTTCTATCGTAGCGTTTTCATACAAGATACGGAATATAAATCATATTTTCAGTAGTATTTTGGTTTCATATCGTATAGTTCGGGAGAATTGTACAGAATGTTTTTTTTCTACGTTAAGAAAAGTGAATAAAATTACCGGAAAAAACTTAGAATTCACCCAAACTAAGTGAATATATTTATTTTTCATCAAAAAATCAAAAATTTTATTAACGATTACTCACAAAATTCTTAGTAATGGTTACTATTGGCTTACACTTGAATAATCAGCTTTTAAAAAATTTAATTACTAAGGAAGTTCTCACTCTTAAAAGTCTGTAAATATTTGCCATTATATTTTCATACCCAATTAAAATCTGTAAGTTTCTTATGAATTTATGTTATATATTATAACTTCTCGTTTCATCTGGATTAATTTTATTAAAATTGTATAACCACTGAATTAAATCTAAAACAAATATAAGGAGAAGGAAAAGCTTGGAATTATTCATAATTCCTCCCGTATTACTTTCATAAAAGGTATAAATAATAAATGCTGTTAAATTATAGAATCCTACCCAGCAAATTAAAATTAATTTGGAAACAGAGAATTAGTCTAGCAAAATAAAAAATAATGTAATATTATATAACAGAGCATCCATTAACACGGGAAACAATATTTTCCTTTGTTATATATCATACAGCATGAATAGAAATTTTTTTCCACATTCATAATTCTAGACAGTTTTGAAAAAATATTAGATTTTTATTTTATCAATGACGAATATAAATCTGAAAACGCCCTTACCCGAAAATTTATTTAAAGGAAAAGTGAAGCAAGAAATGTATACGTCTTTTTATCAGTTTCATTATTCACTATGTCACGAAATGTCTTGAAGTTCTTTCTGGAAAAAAATATAAATAATTTTTCTGGAAGTACGTCTGTTTTGAAACACAAATTTCGGATCAATTCTGATAAGATGCATATGTTTAACTAGTAAAATTTAAGCAGTTAAATTAAACCCCTCGAGCCAACAAAATTTGGTTCCATGCTTAATTATTAGATGTTTCAGTTATATGTTTTAAAACAGCACTTATTTCTTTAAAATGCTTCAGCGAAATCGTTGTTATTACCGTCAATACTAAAGGAATAACTCTTGTACAGAAGTTTATTGGAGATAGTAATTTATTTCTTGTTCATCTTAATTTTTGTGTTATATCTTTTTTCTGATTACAAAAATCTTTGCGAAAAAACTATTATACTTAGACATATGTTTATATTTATATATCGCAAATACCGTAATGGAGTTTATAATCAGAACAATTTCCTTAGTAACTTTCAATGTGCTCCCTTTTTGTAGCTCGGGGAATGTCAATGCGGTATTCTAGATCTTACCACGTGTTGTTCAACATTAGTTCTGGAACGCTAAACACAGCATATGTTATCTTAGCTTCCAGAGTTTCAATATCACGAATTGGCGAGGAAAAGACCCTTTCTTTGGAGATTAAGAGGATTAACATCAGGAGAACGTGGAGCCCATATTGCGATCCATCTTTTCTGTTTCATCTGCCAGGAAATTTTTCGACTATGACCTGACATATTACATAACCCCAAGGAGGGGGGGGAGTGCTTTATGGTTTTGACATCTAGGGAACTCCATCCATAATAATGTCTAAACTCCCTTTGAACTGAAATGGAGGATTTGGTTTATTGGAACCACAAAACGCATTGCGCTTTTTCCCGCATTGACGCCATTTTTAAAAAAAATTTGATTCACTGCTTCTGTTTATGCCCTATATAGTTCCGTTATCTGTTCGACGTTTTAAAAAACCTTTAAGAATAGGGCTATGAAATGATAAATTTCTTACATAGCTATTTTTAACGGTTATTTCATACTAATATTGTGTAATTATGAAAAGACTTTGTGGTCATCCTTTTTAATGTACAGTCGGACCTCTATTTAACGAACCTCTATTTTGCGAATTTCTCTATTTTACGAACTTTTTCTTGGAACCAAGAACATTTTGCGAATTTCTTCGTAAAATAACCTCCAAATAGCGAAATGCATTCTCTATTTAACGAACTTTTTCTTGTGATCCAATATTTTTTTTCTCCCTATTTCTCAAAATCTTTCTAAACATTTCAAACTTATTCTTTCTTTTAACACATTTTATGGTGATCAATGACCTTGAAGCGGGAAAATGTCAAAGTGAAAGTGCTTGAGCATCAAAGAAAAAAATTTAATTTTTCATGAGGTGGATAAAGGCGTGAAAAAAAACGGATATTGCTGTAAAATTTGGTATTCCTCCAAACAGCTTATCAACCATAATAAAAAAATCGTGATAAGATACAAAATTATGATTCATCGAATTCTTGTTCAAAACGATTAAAAGCATGTGTCTATGAAGATGTGGATGAGGCAGTTTTGAAGTGGACAGTGTGAAAAATAAAAACAATACAGCAATGAATTGCGATGAAGACGAAGATGATGAAGATGGAAATGATCATGATGCAGAGATCAACAAACCTTCGTATGATGAAATGATAAAATTCATTAATTTTAAATTTTTTTTAATTGAAAATACAGTGTATTCCCGGACAATGTTTTGTTTTATTCTTGTTTTCCTTGCAGATTTCTTTTTGATGGGTAAAATATATAAAACAAATAGATATTAATTTACAAAATAAAGGTGTGATTAATTACTGTTTTAATAATATTTAGTGTTTATGAATTTAAAATCTGTTTTGTGTAGTTAAAAGTATTTTAAAAGGTGAATCTCTATTTAACGAATTTTCCATATAACGAACTTTCTTCCGGGATTTAGCAACTTCGTTAAATAGAGTTCCGACTGTAGTTAACTTCCATTCGTTATTTTCACTGCACTTCTTCTAATGTTCTTCCCTTATATAAAGTGCTTTCAAAATTGTCCTCATCAAAATATTTCACACTCTTCGTAAATATTGTTTTAAAAAAAATTTAGGAAATCTGCATATACTTTATTTAAATCATAGTTTCGCAAAACAATGAGCATCATAGAAACTATATTAGATAAAAGAAAGATTTTAAAGCATTTCTGAAGCTTGGAAACATGAGCAGGCCAGTGCATAAAATCTGCCTTAAATTCAGAATAGAGTCAATACGTGCTCACGTAATATACATCAAATATACCGAGTCCATTTAAGTTTGAAATCCTTTGAGAATCATAAGCTTGCTTCTTGTAGTATTAGAAGAAGCAAGCTTAAGGCAACTTGAAATTAGATGCTTGATGATTTATTTTTGTCATGTGAATGTGACCTCACGTGAATGTGCACTTAAAATAATTCACAAGATGCTGTCCTTTCAGAGAATTTGTCTACAAAAGAACTATTACTACATCTAGGTCCAAAGGTATCATTCAAGTAGAACCCTTATAATGATGTTGAAAGACTTTTCCTTGTTGTTTCTGTCACGGAAATTTGTTATACTTCCATAGACTGAAACACGTCTCAGTTTTCGGAAAATTTCAAAAATGAAAGTAAAACATTGCATTCTCTTATATATTTTTATTGAAAGAAAGAAGGAAATATTTGGATACCGTAAACAAGCCATTAGTCGCTTGAAATACCGTAAAGAAGCTGTTAGTTGCATGGAGTTGTCTAACAACAGGTAAAAACATTAAAAATGTTCTTTCCATTGTGCAGCAAGCATCCAGTCTTTGTTGTGTCTCATTTTAAACTGTAAACATGTCAGAATTTTTTTTTTTCTGAAACGGTTTTCTAAATCTGTCCCACTTAAGAATAGTGAAACATAAATCTCGAAATCTGAGAAGTAATATTTCGAATTTTCTAGATATTCTGAGTATCAATATCAGAATATTTTATTATTTTTCATAATTTATTTTCGATTTTTTTTCGACACTTAAATCTTTTAAATCAGCTGTTATCAAAATTTTGATCTTTCGAGTCCAACTTTCCATAATATCCTTCTAATGATTTTTATTGAATTACTAGCCGCCCTCGGCGACCATCTCTTATGTATGATTTGATATTCATGCTTCCCTTAAAAAAGTAATTTTAAATTTCAAATTATGACAGACATTTAACCCTTTATAAGGCCGTGATCAGTGTACTTATCACCAACTTCATCAATTTTTAAATGCATTTTTTAAGGTTGGCATAAGTCCTCGCCAAATTTTTCGATGAAACAAAAACCTAGATATTCCAATTTCTTTTCTCAAACCATAACAAAGTGTCTGGACTTGTTAATTAATTATCAATTAGCAAAATTAATTAACAAAAAATTAATGTCATCGAATACGCTAAATAAATTTCTTTTCTTAAAGGAATCTCAATCCCAAAGCCATTTTACTATAGCATTGCTAGAAAAAATAGCCATTTAAAGGGTTAAGACATTTTCTTTTAGTGGCCTTGCGCCTGTGCTTTAGTAGCCTGCACCATTGTCAACATAAAGGTCCTTAATGGAGTCGAATAGCTAGCTGTCCGTGTCATCTAACATTTAATTGCATGTTGTCGGCGCCAAATTCACTTTCTTATTCTTCACACAAAATATGCATTTAATTTCAACATTAATGCGGCGCATTTTATGTCTAGCAGCATATTAGCTGGATTAAAATATCCCCTTCAGACCTGATGTCCTCTATACCGGACATCAACTTTGTACAGCTCCTATTAATTCAATAACTGACTGAACTGAAACTACATGCTGTTTTTTTAATTTGATTATCGATTTTCTTAGAAATATAATCGTTGCAAGAATTTTTCGTTTCGGGCATGGAATCATTTTAGTTTTTTAGTTTTTCCAAAAAAAAATAGAGAAAACATCGTTCTTCCCCAAATGGAGCTCGGTGGTGAATTTTGTTTTCCAAGTAATTTCTTGTTTTTAATCCTTTTTTACCATTTAAAAGGCTTCTACAATATTTTATTATTATTTGACAACCATTTTAAAGTGAAATTTGTGTGATTTTTGTCTTTTTTTAGTTGAAATATCCGGTATTGTCCGGATGCCGGACATGGGATAACCTTCTAATTTTTCATCTACAGGCTTGAAATTACATTTATGCTTTAACCTTTGCAGTAGTACACAGTACGCCAAAGGAAAAAATTCTAATTCCATTATTTCTTAATTCCGACTGAAGCGGATAATAACTAGTAATTTGACCTGCCCTTACGGACATACAAATATCGAGCCACTGACAGTTCCGAAGAACGCCAGCAAATTCGAATACAAAATTTCTTCACAAAGTACACTGCTTCATAGGAAAGAGGTTAAAATAACCAACACAATTTCTCACAATTTCAAATTCCTAAACGCACTTTCAAACTTTCCTAAACACAAAATCTTGATTAATTGCCAAATAACATATATTAAAATACAATCAAAGAAAATTAAAGAGGAAAAAAATGAAAACTTAAAATATATATGTACAGGAAGCCACAAATTAAAACCTAAACATGCAACACAATGCATCACAAGAAAAAGGCTACATCAACCCATACACAATTTCCTATCACATTTTCAAATTTTCCCATACATAATTTCTACTGTCCAATACACTAATAAAAAATGAAAACATAGCAACCATAATCCTTCAGCTTACTGTATATATTTACTAGTATACTTACTATCTCAGAGGACAATATTTACAGCGAGTATGTAACTTAGTTATTTATACATTATTCTTCAACAAAGAATTGCTGATGCACTTTGACAAATTAAGAAGTGACCATAATTTTCTGTTTTTTATAGTATATTATAAAATTCAACCGAAAAAATAATAAACTCAATCAAAATGAGAAATTAAACTTGACATTACTTAGTAGCTCTGTTTACAGCTACTTAATTTCACGTCTAGCAGCATGTTAGCAGGATAAAAACATATTAATCAAAAGAATTAAAGGGTTAAATTCTATATTATCCTTCTAATGATTTTTATTGAATTATATCCTTCTAATGATTTTTATTGAATTATATCCTTCTAATCGGATTTTTAAATAATTAATTTCAAAATAACTTTTGAGATAAATGCGTATAAATATTTTGTGATAATATATGTGATAAATCTTTTTGCAAGAGCAGCCGATTGAAAAATAGAATAATCAGAAATGGAACAGATTAAATCCTATTAGATTTCAGTTTTCTTCTTGCTGCTTTGTTTTGATTATACTGAGATCCCGTTGTAAAATATCTTCGGAAGTCTCATTTAGAGGAATTGTTGTCGGCAAATTAGTGTCAATAAAGCATTCGAAATAGACTTTTCTACGAACTGCGAGTATTGGTTATTAAAATGATTGTGGTGAAATCTTGAATATGTTTTATTATGAATATGATTATCTGTTTAAGTGGTGCACGGACAACAAGTTACTCCTAAACAATAAAAAATGTCATAGTCTTAGTTATACTCGAAAAGCTCAACCTTTGAATCATAATTATAAAATTAACAATCTTGTTTTATCTCGCTCAAATTCAGTCACGGATCTAGGTATCATTTTTGACACTAAGCTTGATTTTTCTCAACACATTGATGCCATGGTCTCTAAGGTATATCGTAATTTTGGAATTCTTAAGAGCAAAACTATGGAATTTTTCGATGAACTTGCTTTGAAGGTATTGTACTACACTCATGTTCAATCCAATATGGAACATTGCAGTATTATCTGGGGTCCTAATTACAGAAATAAAATTGAAATTTTCGAGCGAATTCAAACTAATTTCTACCGATATTTGCTTTACAAGAAAAATGGATTTTACTTGCAGGATATATCTTCTTCACGTCTACTTGATATCTTTAATATACCTAGTTTGTGTTCAAGATGTGATCTCTCTTGTCTTCTATTCGTCTACAAAGTCATTAATGGTTTGATTGATTGCAATGATATTCTGAGCTCCATACATTTTGCTGTGCCTGCCAGATGTTTAAGAAACAAAAGTTTATTTCAAAATGTAATTTCGAGGTTTAACTATGTAAACAAGTTATCTTTATACAATTTTTATAGAATTTTCAACACGTTCTCTTTATACAATTTTTATAGAATTTTCAACAAGTTCTCTTTATACAATTTTTATAGAATTTTCAACAAGTTCTCTTTATACA